>JAFLJL010000533.1:49534-67806 GCA_018398815.1 Conus ventricosus | reverse complement strand
CGAATGAAGATGAGGAGAGAGAGAGAACTGACACCATAGTCGTGTGCAATGCCCTAATTCTCTTCACTTAGATATTCAGCATGTGTGTATGACCAATGGCTTTGGACATGTGTGTGTGTGTGTTGTGTTGCTGGTGTGTTTTGAAGTGACTCCTCTTTCACTCTCTCTCTCTCTCTCTCTCTCTCTCTCTCAGGTATCTTCTTGTTTTATGCCCAGCCGACCGCAAGGGGCCAAAATAACGGTTACGTCCCTTCGACGGGAGACGCACTCACAGCAGCGGACAGATATAATTGAGAAGGAAGTGGTTTTTAACCCCCCACCCCCTTCCCCTTCCCAACTCCCCTCCCTGATTCGTCCATCCACCTCTTCCACCCTCCCCCTGCCTCTCGTCCATGACATGCTGGGTGGGAGAAGAGGGGGGGGGGGGGGGGGGGCGCAGATAGCGTGTCGTGTGCAAAAGAAAGAAGGTTAAAAAAAAAGAAAAAAAGCGCACCACATAAATGTGTTGGCGTCTGCTTGCGTGGGCCTCCAGAGTTCGATGGGAAGTCCCTCCCCCCACCACCACCACCCTCAGTTATCGCTCCTCTTCTTCTTCTACCGCCCCCTCCCCACCCCCCCCCCACCCCCCCCACCCCCTCTCTCTCTCTCTCTCTCTGGGGCTTCTCGTGCGTGGGTGGGCAGGATAGGAGCCAGAACGGCATCAAAAGAAAAAAAATGCAGAAAAATCCCCCCCTCCCCCCTCCGTCCATTCTCTGTGTGTGTGTGTGCAAGTTCAAAAGGGTATGAATGTATTGAGTAATATTCTTTGAAATATGAACATTCCGCCCCGTTATAAATGAACACGCGTGCGCGCGCGCGCGTGCACACACACACACACACACACACACACCCACACGCTTGGGTGGGGAAGGTGGGGGGGGGGGGAGGGTAATAACTAAAAGATTAAAACTTGTTTCAAAGGGAGTGCTGGTGGGGGAATGGGGGGCCGGGGCTTTTAAAAGCGCTCCTTCCCCCCTCCCCTCCCCTCCCCCCCACCTCTTTCCCTCCCATAACGCTTCTATCATGTCACTCTTTGCCAAGTTGCGCTGCTGTCTCGCCTCTCACCACTCTCCCCTCCCACTTCCCTCTGCTATGTCTGTGCCCTCTGCCCTCTGCGCGCACAGTACCGTACCGGTGCGTGCGGCGATTGTGGGTGTGTGTGAGGAGAGAGAGAGTGTGTGTGCCAGCCAGACGAAAAGTGGGGCGGGGTCACTGCCGGCTAAAAATAGACCCGCGCGCCCGCGCTCTCTCTCTCTCTCTCTCTCTCTCTCGGCTCGTGCGTGCTGACCTCACACCACCGCGCGCCCTGGCTTGCGCACGCAGGCTCGCACGCACGCAACGCGGTGCTGAACTCTCGCAGACATTTTGTTTTGTCGTGTCGTCTGCTCTCGGGGAAGGCAGACGAGGTGTGTCGTTTACGGGCGGCGAAGGCGCCAAGTGTGGGTGGGTGGGTAGGTGGGTAGAAGCAGAGATAGTAGAAAATTTCTACTATCTCTGGTAGAAGATTGCAAGATGGTGCCTCACCCCCCCCCCCCCCCTCCGCCACCGCACCCTCACTTAATCCTGGTTCTTCCCCCCCATCTTCGTGATTTGAAAGACTGAAGAGACAGCTGACAAGCACAGAAATTAATTAGAGTGGATCAGAACAGAATGGCTCAGTGAATCGGAACGTTTGAAGAGGTGTGGGGCGGGGTGGCTGGGTGGGAGATGGGGAGCGATAGCCCAGAGTTGACTAATAGTGATTAAGAGATGGAAAGAAAAATGTTTGGCTCAACCGTTTGGCTGCTCAGTGTGTGTGTGTGTGTGTGTGTGTGTGTGTACATTGAAGGAAAAATAAAAGGGATGAGGGAGAAGAGGGGCTTAAACTAAGTCACACACAACACACACACACACACACACACACACACACCACACACACACAGAGAACAGTGTCCAATCCACTTTTCAATTTCTGACGTTCTCTCCTTCGTTCCCTCCCCCCCTACCCCCCCCCCCCTTCTCTCTCTCTCTCTCTCTCCTCTCTCTCTCTCTCCTCTCCTCTCTCTCTCTCTCCCTCTCTAATGTAGAATAGCAAGGACAGATTTGGAAGAATAGGCACTGCCTAAAATCTCTATCCTTGAGTAATAAAGTTTTTGAGTCTTGAGTCTCTCTCTCTCTCTCTCTCTCTCTCTCTCTCTCTCTCTCTCTCTCTCTCTCTCTCTTCTCTGTGCAGTATATGTGCATCTTCTCCCTCATCCTGTTTATTTTCTTTCACATTGTCTCTCTCTCTCTCTCTCTCTCTCTCTCTCTCTCTCTCTCTCTCTCTCAAATACACACACACACCAGAACATCACACACACAACACACACACACACACACACACACACACACACACACACACACACACAGAGCAGCCAAAGGGAAGAGCCAAACCAAATCCAGGGCTTGACAGCAGCCTAAGTGTTGGAGTGCGGAGAGGCTAGGCTGTCATGGGTGGGGGGTGGGGGTGGGGGGGGAGAAAAAAAGTGGTATGGGAGGGGGAGGGGGGAGTGAGGGTGTGTGTGTGTGTGTGAAGCAGCTGATGATCAGAGGAGGGAGGGGGGTGGATGGCGAAGGAAATGGGGCACAGTCAGGGTGGATATTGATGATGGTATTATTCTCTGTCTCTACTCTCTCTCTCTCTCTCTCTCTCTCCTCTCTCTCTCTCTCTCTCTCTCTCTCTCTCAGCTGATACCATGGAGGAGGGAGGTGGAGGGGGATGGTGGTGTGGTGTGTGGGTGTGTGTGTGTGTGACCATTATGGTGATGCCCTGGCTTTGGCTCTGCCTTCAGGCTCTCCCACCTCCCTTCCCCCTCTTCCTCTTTTTCCTTCTCTCTCCTCCTCTCTCTCTCCTCTCTCTCTCTCTCTCTCTCTCTCTCTCTCTCTCTCATACTGTGTCCCTTTCTCTGTCCTTCCCCCTTCCCTCTCCTCCCCCCTCCCCCACTCTACCCCCCCCCCCCCCCCTTTCTTTTTCCCCCTTACCCCTCCCTCTTCTCTCTCTCTCCCCCTCTCTCTCTCCCCCCTCTCTCTCTCTCTCTTCTGTGACTCTGCTCCCTCCCTCCCCTATCTGCCCCCCCCCCCCCCCCTCCCCTCTGTCCCTAGCCTTTCTCTGTCGATCAGTCTTTCTGTCTGTCTGCTTGTCTGTCTGTCTGTCTCTCTTACTGTTTCCCTTCCCTCTTTTTTCCCCCTTCCCTCTCACCCTCTCCCCCTCCCCCTTCCCTCCCTTTCCCCCTCCCTCTCCTCTCTCTGTCTCTCTCTGTGTCTCTGTCGATCATATCTGTCTTCCCACTTTCTCTGACACACCACACACACACGCACACACTTAAGATAATGTTGCTTATAGCCCAGCCGACCGCAAAGGGCCACATCAGGCTAGCCGACTTGCACACACACTCACACACATCACACACACACACACTACTACACACACCCACAACACACACACACACACACACACACACTACACACACACACACACACACACACACACACACACACACACACACACTACACACACACACACCATCCATGCGCCCATGCACACGCATGCACACACACTGACACACAGTGAAATCGAGAGGCTGTTGATTCCACGCGCGTTACACTGGAGGAGGTGGGAAGGGGTTGTACCAATAGCTGCCAGTGACTCTCTCTCTCTCTCTCTCTCTCTCTACTCTCTCTCGCTCTCTCTCATCTCTCTCTCTTCTCATGTCGTCTCTTCCCTGGTCTGACTGTCTGTCTCTCTCTCTCTCTCTCCTCTCTCTCTCTCTCTCTCTCTCTCTCTCTCTCTCTCTCTGTCTCTTCCTCTTGGTCTGTCTGTCCTCTCTCTCTCTCTCTCTCTCTCTCTCTCTCTCTCTCTCTCTCTCTCTCTCTCTCTGTGGTCTCATACACTCCTATACACACACAGCATGCACCACGCATGTGCGTGTGTGCTCTGCCATAACACACACACACACGCTCACACTCGCACACATGCATACACGCTTACACTGTCACTCACTCACGCTCATACACTGTCCACCCCCCCCCCCCCCCCCCCCCACCACACACACACACGCTTACACTGTCACTCACTCGCGCTCATACACACACATACGCTTCCACTCTCGCACACTCACACACACATACATGCAGAGAAACATACACACACTCGCTCTCAGACACGTGCACACACACACACACACACACACACACAACACACACACACACACACACACACACAGAAACTCACACTCCCACCCACCCCCACCCCCACCCCCACACTGTCATTCACTCACACACACACATACACACGCACACACACTCACACATACACACACACACACACACACACACACACACACACACACACACACACACTCACTCACACACACAAGTCAATGTGTCTATTTCTGGGGCTTCGTCATTTGCGCAGGAGGAAGGCGGGGTGGATAAAAACACATCTCGTGCCACAATCAGCGGATTGCATCGCGCTATAAATAGATCATTGAACCGGGGCACAGTGGAAACAGAGAGTGGTGGAAGGAGGAGGAGGGCAGTACAGGTATGAACACCGCACATACTGACTACCAATCACACAGCAGGGCACTGTTCATAGTAGTAGGTGAGTGCCAAGTGATGAAGCGTCATCATTGCCACAGGTGCCTTTTCCGATTTCTGGCCTTGGTCAGTTTGAAGACCCGGTTGATGATGGTGGCAGTGTTCCTCCTCATGCTGCTGTCACACATGTACACATGCACACACACACACACACACACACACACACACACACACACACACACACACAAGCATATGCAGGCATGCGCGCGCACACACACACACACACACACACACACACACACACACACACACACACACACACACACACTCTGTCTCTCTCTCTGAAGGAAGATTGTGTTAGAGTACTTGCTTTGCCCTTCAAACTTTAATCGAAATCATGTTGACGTTCATCTTACTATATTATATATGTGGGTGTTGTGATATAGATCTGATCAAAAGAAAAAACAACAACATTCTGAAAAAATCAGTGCTGAAGGCTGTTGCCATGATGTGGGTAGTGTCGATCAGAAACTGTTAAAACAATGTTGCAGTTACTCCTGGAAGTTACAAAAAGCTCTTGCTCTCTCTCTCTCTCTCTGTGATGTTTCAGGTCAGCTGTAACAGATGCATGATAAACATGTTGAGGCCAAAGGGTTTTAACCTGTAAAAAGGGCACTGGTCCTTTAAACAACTCCTTTCTTTGTTATTGAGACACACACACACACAGCTGGCAGACAGCACATCAAATCAGTTACTGAACATGGCTCATTCTCTCACTCACGTATTCATGAATCAATGATTGTAGTTCATAGAAATGAAATTATGAAAATGAAGAATAGAATCACTAAACAGTCTAAAAAGTTTTGATCCTGTTCTCTATTCATAGACGATCAATGACTGGAAGGGAGGTGTGACGGTACAAAGTGTCCGCAGAAACAAAGTGTCCGCATGCGGACACTTTGTTCCCTGCGGACACTTTGTACCGTGAATTGACATTCAAAGTGTCCGCAGAAATCCTGCGGACACTTTGTTCCGCGAGGTGACATATAACTTACAAAAACGGAACAAAGTGTCCGCAGCTGTTTCAGCCTCAGTGTGAGTGGGTGAATGTGCATGTACACTCCCATGCGCGTGCGTGCGTGCGTGTGTGTGTTTGTGTGTGTGTGTGTCTATGTGTGTGTGCGCGCGCGCTCGTGAGCATAATCTAAACTTTGTGCGCTGTTGCACAAAAAAGTAGTCAACAAATTTTAAACAATTTTCAAAAAATTAAGATGCACACACACGCACGCGCGCACGCACACAAACACGCACGCACGCGCATGGGAGTGTACGTGCACATTCACCCACTCACACTGAGGCTGAAACAGCTGCGGACACTTCGTTCCGCTTTTGTAAGTTATATGTCAACTCGCGGAACAAAGTGTCCGCAGGATTTCTGCGGACACTTTGAATGTCAGTTCACGGTACAAAGTGTCCGCAGGGAACAAAGTGTCCGCGTGCGGACACTTTGTTCCTGCCGACACTTTGTACCGTCACAGGAGGCATTGGAAGATCAGGTGTCCCTCTACCCTCTGTAGAGTTAAACAAAATGTCTCCTTTCTCCCTCCCCTCCCCCCTCCCACTCTCTCCAGTTTTTTTTCTTTTTACAAACATTAGGAAGAGATGTACACACTGTTAGTGGGAAACACATTTTTGTTTTAGTGGAAAAGTACAGCAGTAGCGGTTTAGGGTCAACAGGTCAGGTTGTTGTGTGTTGTCTTGGTCGTGTTCACTGTGGCGTTCCAGTCACTCAGTGGATTTGCTTGATTTATTGACGGTCTCTCCCTCTATCCTGGCTGCTTCAGTGCTCCTCAAGAGTCCATCCACCATGTGGAAAAAAAAGAGATTTCGACACACTCCTCTCTTCCGATGTCGATGACCATGTGGTGGAAGATATTTGTTACCTTGTTGGGATAAGCGTAGAGATGTTCATGACATTTACATCACTCGGTCAAGAAGAAATCATTCAAAGTTCATCCTCAGTGATATTTAACGCCCTTGGATGGAAATACTGAGATTGGGGGTACTGCACAGTTATGTCACTGCTTAGAATTGTATTTCATGCGTGAACTTCATCCTCAAAAATGAAAACCTGGAGTGGAGTTCTTTCTCTAAAAATTTCATTGAGCGCGTCTACGTCTGTCCATCACTTGCCGTCTACGTCTGTCCATCACTTGCCGTCTACGTCTGTCCATCACTTGCCGTCTACGTCTGTCCATCACTTGCCGTCTACATCTGTCCATCACTTGCCGTCTACGTCTGTCCATCACTTGCCGTCTACGTCTGTCCATCACTTGCCGTCTACGTCTGTCCATCACTTGCCGTCTACGTCTGTCCATCACTTGCCGTCTACGTCTGTCCATCACTTGCCGTCTACGTCTGTCCATCACTTGCCGTCTACGTCTGTCCATCACTTGCCGTCTACGTCTGTCCATCACTTGCCGTCTACGTCTGTCCATCACTTGCCGTCTACGTCTGTCCATCACTTGCCGTCTACGTCTGTCCATCACTTGCCAGTCATGAAACGGTGTTCGAGTGCATCAGTGACGTACAGAAATGACGCTCGTTCCCGAGAAGGCAAGGGAAGCCAGAATGGAAGGGGAATGGGTGCACGTTGTTAAAATGACAGTGATGTAGATCTTTTAACTGTGGTGGTGGAAGGGGAATGGGTGCACGTTGTTAAAATGACAGTGATGTAGATCTTTTAACTGTGGTGGTGGAAGGGGAATGGGTGCACGTTGTTAAAATGACAGTGATGTAGATCTTTTAACTGTGGTGGTGGAAGGGGAATGGGTGCACGTTGTTAAAATGACAGTGATGTAGATCTTTTAACTGTGGTGGTGGAAGGGGAATGGGTGCACGTTGTTAAAATGACAGTGATGTAGATCTTTTAACTGTGGTGGTGGAAGGGGAATGGGTGCACGTTGTTAAAATGACAGTGATGTAGATCTTTTAACTGTGGTGGTGGAAGGGGAATGGTGCACGTTGTTAAAATGACAGTGATGTAGATCTTTTAACTGTGGTGGTGGAAGGGAGAGACTGGGACAAAACAAAAGTACGTTGTTAAAAAGGGGGACTGGGTGTAAGTTAGAAGGAGAATGGGCATAAATTGTTGGAAGGGGAGTATGGTCAGAAGACGGACGGGGAGTGGGCATACATTTTAGAAGCAGAGTGAGTGTAAAGTTTAGAAGGGGAGTGAGCATAAATTTTTTGAAGGGGAGCGAGCATAAATTTTAGAAGGGGAATGAGCGTTTGAGTAAGGTTGGACGGCTCTCACTTCTCCGCAGATCTGCGAATTTCATACAGATTTTAAATGAAAATGTGTCAAAAGAATAATATTCTGGGGGAAAAGGTCAAGGGAGAAGAAAGCGACGGTGGCATCTGCCGAGCTGTGCCATGTTCTTGATCTGCATGCAGATGACAGTGACGTCATGAAATCACATGTCAGCTCCGCAGGAACAGTCAGCCGCTGTTTTGTCGGTGCAACTGAAGGAAAGTGTTGTCGCGTTGTGACACCCCGGATGCAGCCAAGAGGCTTCGGAAGTGAATCGGATGGTCAGAAAGAAAAGCTGAACAAACGGTCGTGGTTGTGTTTACCCCGAAAAGTGGACAGTACAATACCTGATGCTTTGGATTTGCATCAGATTGTAGAGTATGTATTAAAGCAATGTCAGTGGGGTTGGTTGGTCTTTTTTTTTTTTTTTTTTTTTTTTTTGATGTGTAGAATTGCAGTGGATTGTAATGCATGTTGAAAGCAATGCCAGTGTTTGTTGTTGTTGTTTTTTTCCGCAAAGGGGGCGGGGGGCTGCGTGCTGAAATCTGTGAGAATCTGTGGGACTTTTCGCTTTTCCTCTGTTTAGCCCTGCGAGTGGATGGAAGATGTTGAAATGAAAGAGAGGATGTCTTCATCTTCCGTAATTGTCAACCTCGGGTGATGTCGATGGAGGAAGGACTAGCGCACAGCCCAAACACACTCACAGCTTGCTTACAATCTCATTCATATATCATGCATTCGTCACATCAAACCACTAGTAAAGTCTATAACTTTACTACACATGATCATAGAACGAAACATCAATGCATATGGAATCAAACAAAATAAAACATTCTCTCTTTCCTGAACTTCACAAAATCATTTATCTAAAACATCATTAACTAACCCGGGTATAAATAGATTTCTACTTTACCTGGCCAGGTGATCTTAACTATTCACGAATCACTGTCTTTTTCTTTTCCTTTTTTTTCTTTTCACTGTCACTTTCACAACACGACACAACTGCTGGCACTGGTGTTGGTCTGCTTGCACCGGTCAAGCTGGACTGCTGGCACCGGTCAGGCTGGACTGCTGGCGTTGGTCAGGTTGGACTGCCGATGAAAGTGGCGCTGGCCAAGTATGAGGTCGAACCCCCGGTTTAGATAGAACAGTGACTATCAACATCGATCTGTTCTCCTTTCTTCCTTCCTGCATTAACGCATTGCACTCTCTCTCTCTCTCCTAGTCTGCTCTATTAAATGGACATGGTTGCTTTTCTTTTCCTTTTCTTTTCTTTCTTTTTCTCTTCATTAGTTAGCAACTCTCTCTTTCCACATCTCTCTTTAGTCCTCCCTTTGCAGACTATATCTGGTGCTAATGCTCAAACTTCACTCCTCTCATCTCTCTGCCTTTCTCCTGCAGAGACTACACCCCAGAACCTCTCTCTCCTCTCTCTCTTCTCTCTGTTCGTTCTCCCCCTCTCTCCACTCACGCATTACTTTATGCCCTAACCCGTGTCCAAGGGCCAGTACCATTGGTCAGTATTTTTACCGCTTCGGACCCGAAGTTATCTCCCTCTAATTCCATTGGATATTCAAATCATGACAGTCACGCCTACACGCCTTACTCTCTGTGGTGGTCAGTTGGTCATTTAATTGATTAGCTAGATTTCACCCCCACCACACACTACCTTCCCCTCTCTTTGTTCCGGCGACGTCGTAAATTGGCTAGATGAGTCTGGGTAGGCGCCAAGACGTTGACTGGCAGACCAATCGAGACATTCGGCCAGACGGCTTAGTCCGTCTGGCAGACAGTGCTGTCTCCACGAGAGCTAAAAATAGCCTTTAATTGGCTGAGGCGACAGGTGAATGCGTCGGTCAGCTATTTAGTCCGTCTGGTTGGACAGACCGTCTCTGTGGAGCCTCTCCCCTATGCTTAATTGGCTGGATCCGAACCATGGGGCCGTCCGCCTGACGCCCAGAATTTTGCGTTAGAGCTTATGTCCAACTGGGCTGGTGGCGATTGACCACGAATTTGGTTGAGTTTATTTTTGACCGTGACAATTTCCCCCTTGCAAAAGACTATGCACCGCATTGTCTCAAAACAACGGTACAAAAAAAAGACAACAACCGAATTTGCTGACACACAGCTACACGTGCAAAGTTTGAAAAATATTTTTCAACCAACGGTTTATAAATTATAAAATATATCATTAGTGAATACCACCCAATATTTCATTGACGTGCGCCTTCTTATTTCAACTCATTTTAAAACACCTCTGTGCGCACCTAGCAATTCCCCACCTGGGGATTCCCATATCTTTCCTTCACAATTTTTAAAAAAAGCAAATATAATAGACACGATCCATACCCTTCACTGGGGAATTCCATCCTCACTTCTGCAAAAAAATGCATCCTACACAAGCACGTATCCCCAAAGCAAAAATACATTCACAGAAAAAGTCCACAAAGAAAACATGAACAAGTCTCCCAAAAAAATATGAACCAAGCCAACTGGGAATGAACCCATACCAATCAACATAACTGTACAACACAAATTATCAACAAACCCCCCGATAGACTGACTTCCTCTGAGTTGCAGTTGCTAACTAAAACGGCTTAAAAGTCAGCCCGACATTCTTCACCTGGAATGTATGCACTCGTACCTGAGGGCGCAATGCCATTCCCCAAAACGCAGAACCCTGCTGTTTTTCAGTGGCCCCCAGGAATTTGAGGGGTTGGTGATCTGCCTCAAATCACGCCCTTTTTCCCATACAATTTTTGTGGAATTTCTGCACGGCCCACACGACAGCTAAACACTCCTCCACCGGCTCCCCTTCTTCACATTTTGGGTCAATTTCCCCCGCTACTTTCCACAGGAAACTCGCCCCTTCTTTCCCCTTAACAAACTGCCCCTACCCCACCACCTAACATCGTCCCAACAAAATGGTTTGGACTATCTTACTTCAAATGGGGAGGGAAAACCTGTCTTTCCAACCCCCGCTGCATGCTTGCCTCACGCTGACCATCACCACTGCGGTTTTCCCTCCTTTGCCCAAAATCACTGAGGGGACTCTGATTGCGCAAAATTTTGGAACAAACCCCTTAAAACCAATAAAACCTAGCAGACTCCTGACTTCTTTTTGGTCTTTGTCTCTCTGAATTCATCACCTTCCCACCTTTCCCTTTCCGCTGTTTTGTTCGCCTCCACAACAAAACCGGGAACTCCAGTTTGGGGAAAACCAAACCCTGGCACTTTTTTGGCTGGCTGTAATTTGTTTGTCCACCTCTCTAAAACGCTCCTACTCCTCATAGCCCTCCCATGCTCGGATGCTATCAGAATTCTCCATGAAATTCACAAACCTTCCAATCCCGTCAATAGCTTCCCATCACCGAAGAAGACTCAGGGCGTTGACCATCCAAAAGGAGTACCGCCACGGGATAGCCCCATAAGTGGAGAATGCGTACTTCCTTTGATCCTCACCAGGCATTGCCAGTAACCCTCTCAGATAATCCGGGAAATACGGCTCTGCTTGTGGCGACGACGAACGGGTCTTCCATGTTTGGTATGACCTCGCTCGACCTTGGTGACACTTTTTCAAACTCTAAGCGACACAGAACGATGCTCCCCTGTTTTTTTTTCCTCACAAGACGCGGGTCACTATACGATGATTTGGGAGGGTTTCAATCCCCCCAAAGGGCCCCCTTTTTTTCAAACCCCTCCCGACCAAGCTGGGGGCTAGGGGACGGTGGGTTTTTCACTTGGGGGTTTTTCTGTGATTTAACTCCCCCGACATGTCCAGAGTTGCCTGCCTGGTTATCATCAGGACGCCCATACTTTCTGGGCCCCCCTAACTTCCCCTTCTCCTACTGTCTAGCCCTTCATACAGTGACACATCCCGTAGACCTTCTCCTAAAAACTGGCAACAAAATCCCCCCTCTCGCGGGGTCTCCTTCACCTCCATCAATGATTGCTGCGCGTTTTGGCTGATCCACCTGAAATATTTGCGAGCAAATTTTGCATGGAAAATTTTTTTGATTTCCCTTTCACTCGATTCGGAGCCCTGATCTCCCTTTTTTAAATGATTGAATGGCCCCTTTCCAATGCATCAGCACTTGTTTATCCGGGGGAAGCAGTAACAGGACTGATCTCCCCCTTGAGGTTTGCTTCCTCCCCTTTCCTGCATATCTTCTCTGGACGACCCAAACCTCCTGCAAACTCCCCCGCACCTTACATGTCTCCTCGACCCTATTGCGTAGGTCCACCACATACGAAAAGGGGTTTTGACCTCTTCTGACCCGTTCTCCGGACCCAGCTCTTTGAGAAGCACACGGCCCCAACTGCCGCCCAACAGCAGCCAAAGGGCGAAAAGCCTGTCTTTCCTGGGGGGTTTCCCTGTAGCGAACAGTGCCCGGGAAGAGGGGTCCAACGCGGCCCTTTTCCCTCAAGAGCTTTTTTTAAGATTCCTTTCAGCACACCATTGAATCCCCACCAACCAAATGCATTGGGGACAGCCTTTTTGACCCCCTTCATCACACCTAGGGAACGGGGACCCCCTGTCACTGAAAAATTTGTGCTGCACCCCCACGCAAAAAAGATGTCTACCACCCTTCACGACCTGTTGCGTATCACCCCTTTCAAGAAACCCGTTTGGGGTATCGCGCGTAGCCACCACGTCAACACATACCGTCCCCCCTTTTGGAACGGGGCGCGTTTTGGGCCAATCAAAAAAACCCCACCCTCCTAAGGTGGCAATTAAAGGGGGTGTTTAAGAGGTCCCCTTCCTCTTCACCCCTCTTTGGCGATCTTTGACACACATCACATGACAGCGAAATTTTTAAATGCTGCCATTGCTCCGGGCCTGAAAGTCCAAAGATTCGCATTTTTTGCGGGTGCCGGATGACCCGCCAGAGCGACTCGACCCACTGAAAAGACAGTGTCCGATAACCTGCTGGTACCCCCTAACTGAGTGGTCCCTTTCCTGTCTTCCCCTTGGGGAACACTCGGTACAACAGCCCGCCTTCACAAGAAATTCTGCTCACCTCCTCTAACCTCCGTTTTTCTCCCCCTCTTCCAACTCCCCCAAAACTTTACGACGAAGGCTTGTTCCCCGCGCCCTAAACCACAGCACACATCAGCCCCGACTTCCTGCCGAACGACTAACGGTTTTTCAAAACCTTTCCCCCCTTCTTGCTCCGTGTTTAATGCTGCCCCTGAGCATCAAACTCAGGGTCCCCCCGGGTCCCTTGCACCTGGGAAAATTTCCCAAAGACAAATCGGAAGGGGTTTTCCATCACCAAAGCAGACAACTCGCCTGAGAATAAGGGGAATTTCTATCTTAGCAACTGGGAAAATCCCTCACAGTGCCATCGTTAGAGACAGGTCGGGTTTGCCCTGTCAAATCCCCCTTTCCCGACCGCTTTTTTCGTACACCCCGCTGAAAAACCAGTGTCTCGAAAAACTTTTAAACCCCCTCTGGCCAAACCACCCTTCTTCCCCTGTAACGAACCCCCTCGCCATCCCCCATCCCGACACGACCGTCCATGCTAGCCCTAGGGTCACCCACCCCCTTCAACTGAATTCCCTTTTGGTTCCACTGCAGCGTTTTTCCCCTTTCGACCCTTTTCCACCCTTGCAAGGCTGCGCCTCTGGAACCCATGCACAACCCCCCCCACATTCCCCTTTTTTGAAAATAAACACCTAATGCCCCCTTTTCCCTTCCTTCTGCCCCACCACTGGGTTTGCAACTTTTTCAGAAAACCCCCCGGTCTCCTTGCACCTTCTCCCCCGTCCAGCACCCGTTTCTCCTGCACCTTTAAAGGCCCAAACGTGCCCTCTTACACCCGCGAAATTCAACAACTTCCTCTTCTCTGCTGTCTCTCTTTCAAATGTATGTTAAATCAGGGCCGCAACCTGACAAAATCTGTTCCTTCATAACTACTCTTTCAAATTTAGCGAAATTCTTCTTTTTACCACTCAACCCAACCTTTCTCAAAATAGTGATCTAACGTCACCAAACTGAGTTTACGTTTCCCCGCTTGCAATCAGCTGAACGGGAAAATTTTTTTCTATCCCCCTCTGTGGTCAAAACCCATCCAAAATTTCCTTTACAGCCCAAAATCAGATTGGGGGTCGCTGTAAGCAAGAAAATCTGTAATGCCTTTCCAGTCATAGCGCGACAAAAGACTGCCCACTCTTCTGAAGGGCCCAAACCCCGACGGCCAAACGTTTTAAACGACTGTGTATCACAATCGAATCGGTTTTCCCTTTAAAATTTTGGCAAATTGGGTCGGGACGTAACGCGCACAGAGTCACTGGAAAGTGAACTACCATCTCGGGGGTCCCCCCCTTTTTATTCCACTTTCTCTAACTCAATGGACCTTTAGTCTTCTTTTCCCGCGTTTCCCTAGCTTTAACCTTTCCGTTTCCTGCTTCATTCTTTCGTTTTCCCGTGCTTCCCCTTTTTCTTTCTGTTTTCCCGCTTCATTCTTTCTGCCGGCTCCCTTTTTCTTTTTGTTTCCTGCTTTTTCTTTTTTGTTTTCCCGCCTGCGCTAGCTTTAGTCTCTCCGCTCTCATTTTTACTGCAACACGCGTCTTTTTGCGCGTTCACTCTTTCCACTTTTGTTGTTTTTAAAAACACGAACTCATCCCTGAGTAACCAGATCACAGCACGCTCACAAATTTTTTCAATAGGGGGGTTCTTTTTTTCCCGCCATTATATCTCTTTTTTTTTTTTAACAAGATTTTATTTCTACGACAGCCAAACGGGGGTACCGACACATGACGAAAACACAAACCTATGAATGATAAATTAGCTTGGGGCAACGTATTATTTTTTTTAAACGCCCACCCGACCCAACAAAGAACGATTATGGGAATCTGGCAAATAAGTACTCGGGGCGAAATGCCAACCCAGTATTAAAATATCTTGGGAAACAATGCCAAGCCTAGTATTTAAAATACTGGAACTACAGTAAGCAACCCCCTTTTCTTTGGATTACAATACTTGAATCCCACCCCCGCTTTCCCCCTAGAAGTTAACAATTAAAAAAGGGCCAAATACCTGGGAGGCCCCGCCATAATGCAACCCCCGGTGAGTCATGGAGGAAAAACTACGCACACCCAAAAAAACACTCACACTTTTCTTACAAACTCATCATATACATGCATTCTCACATCAAACCCCTAGTAAAGTCTATAACTTTACACCATGTCATAGAACGAAACATCAAAGCAAGGAATAAACAAAATAAAACATTCTCTCTTTCCGAACTTCGCAAAATCTTTTTTCTAAATCATCATTTAAAAACCCGGGATAAATAGAAATTTCACTTTACCTGCCAGGGGATCTTATAATTTTACGAATCACTGCTTTTCTTTTCCCTTTTTTTTTCTTTTTACTGCACTTTCAAACACGACACAACGCTGGCACTGGTTTGGGGCTCTTGCCCGGCAAGCGGACTGCTGGCACCGGGCAGGCTGGCGCTGGCGTTGTCAGGTTTACTTGCCATGAAAGTGGCGCTGGCCAAGTATGATCAACCCCCGTTAGATAGAACATGACTAAACACGACGTTCTCCTTTTTTCCTTTCCGCATAACGCATTGCACTCTCTCTCTCCCCCCAGCTGCTCTATTAAATACATGGTTGCTTTTCTTTTTTCCTTTTTTTTTTTTTCTTTTTTTCTTCATTATTTTGCAACTCCTCTTTCCCCCTCTCTCTTTAGTCCCCCTTTGCGACAATCGGGGCAAAGCCAAACTTCACTCCCCTCATCTCTCTTTCCTTCTCCTCAGAGACTACACCCCCCAACCTCTCTCTCTCTCTCCTCTGTTTCGTTCTCCCCCTCCTCACTCCCATTCTTTATCCCTAACCCCGTGTCCAAGGGCCCTACCATTGGGCAGTATTTTCCGCTTCGGACCCGAATTATCTCCCTCTAATTCCTTGGATAAACAAATCATGACAGTCACCCAACCCTTACTCTCTTTTGGGGGTCAGTTTTTTCATTAATTTTATTTGCTAATTTCACCCCCACCACACAAATACCTTCCCTCTCTTTTTTTCCCGGGGACGTCTAATTTGGGTAGATAGTCGGGGAGCCCAAGACGTTGGGTGCAGACCAATCGAGACATTTTGGCCCAAAGCTTTAACCCCCCAGACAGTGCGTCTCCAAAGAGAGCTAAAAATACCTTAAATTTGGGGAGGCGACAGGTAATGCGTCAGTCACTATTTTTTAGTCCCGGGTTGGACAGACCTCCGTGGAGCCCTCCCCTATCTTAATTGGCTGGATCCGAACCTGGGGCCTCCGCCTGACGCCCCCAAAAATTTTCGTTAGAGCTTTTTCCAACGGGGGTGGTGGCGATTGACCACGAAATTTGTTGTTTATTTTGCCGGACAGAAAAAGGGCAGAGTGGAACCCTGTGTGTGAATAAAAAATTCCGTCACGGGAAAGGGAAACATACCCAGCAGCATTTTTTCTTGGGCATGTAGCATGGCAGTCCGTTCTCAGTGACAGGTTTTATACTTTTCAGTCCCATTCTCCCCGAAATCGGGCGTCTTGAGATGACATTGCCCCCGGGCAGAAGTCGTCTGGTTATCTCGGAGTTCTGTGTGACAGTGACACAGACAGGAATTTAAATAGATAGACAATTCAAAGGCCCGTGATAGACATTCAAAGGTCGTGATAGACATTCAAAGGTCGTGATGGTTCTTGCAGGACAGTTATGGTATGGAGTTGTAAACAGAAATCAGATGTTTCAAAATGAAGACAAAGTTTTTTTTTTTGTTTTTTTTTCTCTTTCTGGTCTCTGTCCCCTCTCCTCCTCCCCCTCACTCTCCCACATTTTCCTCTCTTTTCCTCTTCCTTCCCCCCCCCCTCCACCTCCCCCACCCCCCCCTCCCGTCGCCCCCCCCCCCCCCCCCCTCTCTCTCTCTCTCTCTCTCTCCTCATACGTACTGGTGCACGCACACATGCACAAAGAGACACTGTAAAAAGTCATAGAGGTTATTTGAAATGTGAAAATGAGCGGAACACCTCTCATAAGAACAAGCCCATGTGTATATGTGTACACCTCGCAAAGACCGAGTCAGTGTCCCTTTACTGGAATTCTTGTTGGCCTGAATTTTTTTTTTTTTTTTTTTTTTTTTTTGTAAGGGAAAACGTCTTGTTTATAAGTCCCGAAAACTTCATTTGTTCATGTTGTAGATATGTTCTGGTCAACAGGTACGGAGAAGAAACACAATTTTGCACTGTTCCTTATCGTTGTTTATGTTCTTTGTCAGCGTGGCGCGGAGAATGAAGACACAAATTTTGCACAGTTTCCTTATCGTTGTTGATGTTCTTTGTCAGCGTGGCGCGGAGAATGAAGACACATTTGCACTGTTCCTTATCGTTGTTGATATTCTGTGTCAGCGTGGCCCTTTGAAATGAAGAATGAAGACACATTTTGCACTGTTTTCCTTATCGTTGTTGATATTCTGTGTCAGCGTGGGTTAGAGAATGAAGAATGAAGACACATTTTGCACAGTTCCTTATCGTTGTTGATATTCTGTGTCAGCGTGGCGCGGAGAAATGAAGACACATTTTGCACTGTTCCCTTATCGTTGTTGATATCTGTGTCAGCGTGGCGCGAGAATGAAGACACATTTTGCACTGTTTCCGTATCGTTGTTGATATTCTGTGTCAGCGGCGCGGAGAATGAAGACACTTTTGCACTGTTCCTTATCGTTGTTGGTCCTCCTGCTCCATTTTCCCTTTAGAGAGATAAACTAAATGTTTTTGCTTATGTCGGTTTTCGGGAGTTCCAGCTCCGTGGCCATGCATGTGTCTTTGTTTGGCTTGATTCACGTATCGGTGTATGTCTTGAATCATGAAGGGGGTGTGGGAGAAACGGCAGGTGGTAGGACGGGTAGCAGAAATATTCGTCGTGACTGGAACTTGGGCGCGCATTCCCTTCAAGATGGTGGTTCTGTTAGGATGTCTTGCCTTCTGGCCAACTTTGAAGGTTTGTTTCCCTCACTGCACTGTACCTTGTGTTCAAGTGTGAACGTACTTTAAAGCATGGTGAAAATGCCGGAGAGAGAAATCTGTTGCTTGTTGAAAAAAAATTTTTGTAGAGATGTGAATTTTTTTTGTTGAATTATTTTGTTGGAATGATAATGGAATGAAGTTTTTCAGTGCAGACAGCAATGCTTGGGATCGTTCTGTCTGTTAACCACAGCGCCGAGTCCCCTTTCTGCTTGCTTGTTGTTTTTGTTTTTTTTTACTTTTTCTTTTCTTTTAAAGATTTTAGTGATGTTTTGAAGTTATTGTGGATGTAGACCTGGTGGCAAAGTGAAAATCTTGGGCAACAACGTTGGAACTGAACTCAAAAGGAAGTCAAAGTGGATC
>JAFLJL010000533.1:0-49434 GCA_018398815.1 Conus ventricosus | reverse complement strand
GGAAAAAATCCAGTGATCCCCGTAAAAGAGGGGGTACATACAAACTAAAGAAACTGTCGATCAGCTGGTTTTACAAGTGAAAATGACAAGTTCAAGGTCATTTATTAAAAGCATTAACTGTTCAAGTATTCTCAGGTAAGACATACTGGTTCAGACAGCAGATTTTTAGAGGGGGTTGATGCACTGTTAGTTTTCACCCCCCTGCGCTTGTCGCCCCCCCCCCCCCCCCCCCCCCCCCCCCCCCCCCCCCCCCCCCCCCCCCGGATGATCAGCTTCAGGTGACTTAAAGTTTGCCCAGTCCTAGTAAATTCAGGTGAGATTAACCCTTTCAGCACCAACTAACAGCCCTCACCTGGATGACAGTGACGAAGTTTTTCATCCTGTCAGGGTTCGTACAGTCCTTAGCCCTCTGCCTGCCGCATGACTTTGTGTTACATGACTATGAGAATACCATGCCATGGTAGGTAACTCCGCAACACTTACACACTTGCCATAAAGAAACCTTAATAAAAAAAAAAATTTGCTTTTAACTCATCTATTCTATAAAAGTAATGAAAAAAAATTCAAAGACATCACTCCATCCAAACCAGCCATTTTTTCCCATATATGCAGTGAATAAAACTGGTGCACGAGGGGAAAAAAAAACAACAGACCAACTCTACTTCGGTGTTCTCGTTGCTAAAACAATTTTCCCTAAATTCACTGTACCCACAGAATGTCGTGGATTAGGAGCACATGAGGATTTTCCTAAGTACTGAATCCTTCAGGAACAAAATAAAGTCATTCTGTATGGTCTGCCCACTAAATAATCAACTTATGGATCGAAAAAATTAGTCATTCGTATGGTTGCCACTAAAAAAATTATGTGTGAAGGAAAAAACAACCAAACTTCAACAATTTTGTTAAACTGAAGGCATCACATGTATACAAGAAGATTTGTCTTCTAACAACTGAGGGGAAAAAATAATTTTTCGTCAGGAAATCTCTATGAACCCTACCTGTGGTGTGTTCATTAAAACTCAGGTGAGGTTAATCTTTCAGCTCCAGCTGCCCTCACCTGGGATGATTGTATGATTCCAGTTTGTCTAGTCCAGTGATGGGTAAGCTAAAACTCAAGTGAGCAGCACCAACTGTCCCCAAGCTGCAAGTTGTGCAACAGAGCTACTGTTGAGCGCTGATTGAAAAGTCTGTGTAACCTTTGAACCACTGGACCTGTTGTTATTATGCAGCATCTGAAAGAGGGCAGAAAACAAATTTACTGCGTGTGTTATTTAAACTGAGAGGAAACCAGACGAGAAATTGCGCACAGAAGCAAAAACAGAATCACAGCATGGTCATGCTGCGAAGTGGTTACTGTGGTGTTCTGACTGCAGGAGCTGCTCAGCTGCATGGTGATGAAAGGGTTAAAGTTAAGTGACTGGAGGCGGGGGTTGAATTGGCTGGCTAAATTATGCAACAGGTACCAAACCCTGCACTCATGTCCACCCGTATTTTGGCCTATATTTCGTGGTAGAGTTAAGTGGAAACATCGAGGTGGTAGGGTAACGGCAAAAGCAACATTACCTTACCTTACTTAACGGTGTCGTTTGAAATAAACACTCCAGTCAGGGGAGCATGCTGTTATGTTTTGGTTTATTTGTCCTGGTACAGTGCAGTGGACTTTCGGAGGTGGTGGTGTTAATGGTGCCGTTTGAAACCAACACTCAGGTCAGAGATGCATGCTCTTGACGACGGCCTTGATTCATACTGATGGGGTGGTTCTCTTCCCTGTGTGCAGATTTTCCCAGCATGCAGCTGCGTCCCAAAGCCATGGAGGTGACCGAGCCGCCTAGGTGTCGCAGCGCCACACGCAAGGACGCCAAGAGGGCACAGCCCAGTGGCTCCCCCAGCTCCCACTGAGGGCCGCCAAGAGGAGGCACAGGCCCGAGCCTGCAGAGGTAACCACAGCATGAGGAGGGGGAAGATGATGGTTAACCCCAGTGTGATGATGAGGAAGGGGATGGGGGGAGATGATGGTTAACCCCAGTATGAGGAGGGGGGGGGGGATGATTATTAACCCTAGCATGAGGGGGGAGGGGGGGGGATGATAATGATAATAATAATGAATACTTATATAGCACCTATTCTCCGCTAGAGGCCAAGCTCTAAGCGCTTTACAATCAACACTCGTTTACACAAGGGCTGCCTACCTGGGTAGTGCCGACTGAAGAGCTGCCAGCTGACGCTTCATTCAGTCGTTTCCCGTGTCATCCAGTCAGTATCGTTCAATATCGATCACTCATTTTCCTTACTTCCTTCATTCTTTCCATTTCTCACGCAGGGTGCATGCTATGTGTAACGTGTCATCCATACCAACGGCCAAACTGGCCTACTCTTCCGAAAGTTGGTGATGGGATTTTACGTTTGTGCAAGATGTTATGCATGCATTCACACACGGAACCTCGGTTTATAGTCTCATTCGAAGGACTGTATGGGAAATGGAGTCAGAACCAATGTTAACTCCAAGGGAAAAATCCACCTGTACCGAAACGCCCCGGCGGAGGTTCGAACCCGCAACCCCAGGATCACCAAGATTATGAGTCAGGCACTCTACCAACTGAGCTATTCCGGCTCCCAATGATGGTTAACCCTTCTTCTGCATGCACTTATCTGCACTTACTTAGGCTGAAAACATACAGCAAGAGAAGTAACTCCGTAATTTGAACATGGTTATCGAATTTGGAAATTGATTTAAAGTAGAGGAAAGAAAATAATCAAATGAAAATGATTTTTAAACTTTATAGGAATACGTATGTTGCTGTATAAGTTTGAAGAATGTCACATTAGCATTTTACTTGGAGAAAAGAAAAGAAAAAAAGTTTTCGTCAGAACTTTCTACCAAATCATTGTTCATCTTGTCTGTACCTCTTCCAATGAAAACAGAGGTCACTCTCGGCTTCGTTTGCCTGTACTTTCACTAAGTCGTCTTTTTGTATCAGGCCGTATGAAATTCATGTTTCTTTATAAAGGCCACAGCAGCATTTTGACATTAACTAAAGGCGTTCTAAAGCATACTGGGTGAATGCTCATGTCTTGCCCTTTCGTTGATGTATGTATACAATAGGCTTTTGTGTTGGCATTAAGAGGCACTGATAAAATATAATATCCTGCCGCCAGGGGAAATAGTTCGTTAGGTGTTGCCCATTGCGAAAGAATTAAAAAGTCCCAGGAAGGGGAACGTCATTTGAGAGAGAATTGTTCTTTCACAGTTGTAATAAAAGTTGAAGAGAAAGAAAAAGGCAAAAAAAGAACTCTGCCAGTCTCAGGTTTGCTTTTGGTGGTATTTTTGTCATCGCTGATTGGGCATGGCACAATGAATGTAGCATGCATAAAGCCAACAGTAGCAAAGGGACACTACTCTATTCGTCTTCTGTTCCTGACCTCTGGCTGCTTGTGTCAGTTCCAAATTGATCAGAAGCTTATCGTTTTCTTCTCAGAACAAACAGGTAGTGTAGAAAGGTGCGGGGTTTACTTCTCAGTACAAACGGTAGTGTAGAAAGGTGCGGGTTTACTTCTCAGTACAAACAGGTAGTGTAGAAAGGTGTTGCGGGGGGTTTACTTCTCAGTACAAACAGGTAGTGTAGAAAGGTGCGGGGTTTACTTCTCAGTATGAACAGGTAGTGTAGAAAGGTGCGGGGTTTACTTCTCAGTATGAACAGGTAGTGTAGAAAGGTGCGGTTTTGAAGTTTTGATCGTACACAAGATTGAATGAGAGGAGAGCGAGAGAGAAGGACCAATTCCACCTTGGCATTATAGCGACAGGTACCGTAGGCAACAGCTTGGCACACAAGCTGGATACATGGCGCGCTGTTAACAAATTTCACGTGAAAATGTAAACACGCCAACGGTCTTAAGCTCAGAAATAGGTTTTAGTTTTGATCGGCAGTAAGGGCAGAAATACAAACTACACTAAGAAAATGAAGCGGACAGTATGGTTACTGAAAGCATGGCAAAATTAAAGAAAAAAAATGCACATGAGGCAAAGTAATGCAGATGTAATATGCAAAACAAAACAGTCCAGTGAATTTACTTTTAGACAAATTTGTCATCTTCAGGTGTCGCAAGCAGGGAAGAGAAAAAAAAATGCACCAAACAAATACTCACCTGATACTTCTCAGCATGAAGAACATACGATATTGTGGTGGTGGTGAGAGCGTTAGTGTGAGTTATCAGTGACTCGTTTGTTTGCATGCCACTGTGCATGTGTGAATGATGTCAGCGTTTTAATTTTAGTGGTGCGTCAGCTGTTTGAACAGTGGGTGTACGTGTCGCAGGCATCCGACAGTCTGTGGCAGGGCTCAGAATACTCACCTGTCTGATTGTATATGACAACGAGATCTGGCAGACTGGTGGAAATTCTCCCTCCGTATGTCCCTGGGGCAAATAATACTTTTCTTTAATTTTGTGGTTGAAAGGGTGGCTTAGAAGTAAGGTTCAGTGAAGATCGATCACACTTCTCTTCTTCCCTGTGTGCTTTTAGGTCTTCGTGCCGCTTACCACAGCTCCTCTACCCACCCTCCCCTCCCTTCTCCCCTCCCTCCACCTCACCCCTCCTGATTTTTTCTCATAGGTGATAGCAGAGCTTTGCCTTGCCAAGGCAGTGGGTATTCTGTGCCTGAAATTGTGTCGCCAGCATTCAGGCATTGCGCGTGGTCAGCACAGATATGATTCACATTTTTGTCTTTCAGTGGTGTGTAGTCGATGTAGATTTGTTTGCCTAGGACTGGCTCTGGACACCGGTTGCTGAGTAATCGGTGTTGTGAATGGTTTGTAGGATTCCTATCTCTGATGCTGGGTGGTCAGTGTTGTGAATGGTTTGTAGGATTCCTATCTCTGATGCTGGGTGGTCAGTGGTGTGAATGGTTTGTAGGATTCCTATCTCTGATGCTGGGTGGTCAGTGTTGTGAATGGTTTGTAGCATTGCTGTCTCTGACACCGGTTGCTGGGTGGTCAGTGTTTGTCAATGGTTTGTAGGATTGCTGTCTCTGACACCGGTTGCTGGGTAGTCAGTGTTGTCAATGGTTTATAGGATTCTGTCTCTGACACTGGATGCTGGGTGGTCAGTGTTGTGAATGGTTTGTAGGATTCCTGTCTCTGACACGGTTGCTGGGTGGTCAGTGTTGTCAATGGTTTGTAGGATTCCTGTCTTTGACACCGGTTGTGGGTAGTCAGTGTTGTCAATGGTTTGTAGGATTCCTATCTCTGACACGGGTTGCTGGGTGGTCAGTGTTGTGAATGGTTTGTAGGATTGCTATCTCTGACACCGGTTGCTGGATAGTCAGTGGTGTGAATGGTTTGTAGGATTGCTATCTCTGACACCGGTTGCTGGATAGTCAGTGTTGTGAATGGTTTGTAGGATTGCTATCTCTGACACCGGTTGCTGGGTAGTCAGTGGTGTGAATGGTTTGTAGGATTGCTATCTCTGACACCGGTTGCTGGATAGTCAGTGGTGTGAATGGTTTGTAGGATTCCTATTCTCTGACACCGGTTGCTGGGTAGTCAGTGTTGTGAATGGTTTGTAGGATTGCTATCTCTGACACCGGTTGCTGGATAGTCAGTGGGTGTGAATGGTTTGTAGGATTCCTGTCTCTGATGCTGGATAGTCTGTGGTTGTGAATTGGTTTGTAGGATTGCTATCTCTGACACTGGTTGCTGGTGTGGACAGTGGTGTGAATGGTTTGTAGGATTGCTATCTCTGACACCGGTTGCTGGATAGTCAGTGTTGTGAATGGTTTGTAGGATTCCTATCTCTGACACTGGTTGTGGGTGGTCAGTGGTGTCAATGGTTTGTAGGATTCCTGTCTCTGTTGCTGGGTGGTCAGTGTTGTGAATGGTTTGTAGGATCTATCTCTGACACTGGTTGTGGGTGGTCAGTGTTGTGAATGGTTTGTAGGATTCCTGTCTCTGACACGGTTGCTGGGTGGTCAGTGTTGTGAATGGTTTGTAGGATTCCTGTCTCTGACATGGTTGCTGGGTGGACAGTGTTGTGAATGGTTTGTAGGATTCTGTCTCTGACACGGTTGCTGGGTGGTCAGTGTTGTGAATGGTTTGTAGGATTCCTATCTCTGACACTGGTTGCTGGGTGGTCAGTGTTGTGAATGGTTTGTAGGATTCCTGTCTCTGACACTGGTTGGTGGGTGGACAGTGTTGTGAATGGTTTGTAGGATTCCTATCCTCTGATGTGGGTGGTCAGTGTTGTGAATGGTTTGTAGGATTTCTATCTCTGACACGGTTGCTGGGTGGTCAGTGGTGTCAATGGTTTGTAGGATTCCTATCTCTGACACCGGTTGCTGGGTGGTCAGTGGTGTCAATGGTTTGTAGGATTCCTATCTCTGACACCGGTTGCTGGGTGGTCAGTGGTGTCAAAGGTTTGTAGGATTCCTGTCTCTGACACGGTTGCTGGGTGGTCAGTGGTGTCAATGGTTTGTAGGATTCCTGTCTCTGACACCGGTTGCTGGGTGGTCAGTGGTGTCAATGGTTTGTAGGATTCCTATCTCTGACACTGGTTGCTGGGTGGTCAGTGTTGTGAATGGTTTGTAGGATTCCTGTCTCTGACACTGGTTTGGTGGGTGGACAGTGTTGTGAATGGTTTGTAGGATTCCTGTCTCTGACACGGTTGCTGGGTGGTCAGTGGTGTCAATGGTTTGTAGGATTCCTGTCTCTGACACCGGTTGCTGGGTGGTCAGTGGTGTCAATGGTTTGTAGGATTCCTGTCTTGACACCGGTTGCTGGGTGGTCAGTGTTGTGAATGGTTTGTAGGATTCCTGTCTTCTGACACTGGTTGCTGGGTGGTCAGTGGTGTCAATGGTTTGTAGGATTTCCTATCTTTGAGCGACAGGGGTTTGCACATTGTTTATCCGTGCTGCATTCGTTCATGATGCACTGTCTTCTCCTGTCTTTTGATTAACTTGGCTGCTGTGAGCATTTGGGCTATGTGTATGAACATATGGGGCTATGTGTATGAACATATGGGGCTATGTGTATGAACATTTGGGGCTGTGTGTATGAACATTATGGGGCTGTGTGTATGAACATATGGGGCTATGTGTATGAACATTTGGGGCTGTGTGTATGAACATATGGGGCTGTGTGTATGAACATATGGGGCTATGTGTATGAACATTTGGGGCTGTATGTATGAACATATGGGGCTGTGTGTATGAACATATGGGGCTGTGTGTATGAACATATGGGGCTGTATGTATGAACATATGGGGCTGTATGTATGAACATTTGGGGCTGTATGTATGAACATTTGGGCTATGTGTATGAACATTTGGGGCTATGTGTATGAACATATGGGTCTGTATGTATGAACATATAGGGCTGTATGTATGAACATATGGGGATATGTGTATGAACATTTGGGGCTGTATGTATGAACATATGGGGCTATGTGTATGAACATATGGGGCTATGTGTATGAACATTTGGGGCTATGTGTATGAACATATGGGGCTGTATGTATGAACATTTGGGGCTGTATGTATGAACATTGTGCAAGTATGTAGTCTTCCAAATTGAGTTGCCTCCGTGTGGAGGGGGAGGGAGGGGGTGTGTGTGTTCATCTTGCAAAGTATATGGTAGAATTGAAATTAGATGGATGTTTGTGCATGCAAACTATTCCCTATGCATCTCTCTCTCTCTCTCTCTCTCTCTCTCTCTCTCTCTCTCTCTCTCCATCTCTCTCTCTCTTTCTCTCTCTCTCTCTCTCCCTATATATATATATCTGTCCCCCCCTCTCTCTGTCCCACCTCTCTCTCTCTCTCTCTCTCTCTCTCTCTCTCTCTCTCTCTCTCTCTCTCCTGTCCTACCTTTCTCTCACCTTCCTCTCTCTCTCTCGCTCTCCTATCTCTCACTTTACCCTCCCTCCCCTCCCTCACACACAGATGGTTATATGTGTTGTACAGACTCCCACCAGATGTCAGGGCACTGCAGGCGGCTGCAGCAAAGGGGCGGGGTTTGCATCGCCTGTGGTCAGCCGAGGGGCGGGGCTTAGTTCCCCAGTGACAGGCAAGGGGGCGGGGCTTAGTTCCCCAGTGGCTGGCAAGGGGGCGGGGCTTAGTGCCCCAGTGGCTGGCAAAGGGGCGGGGCTTTCCATGCCAGTCAACGGAACAGAAAGCTTTATCACCTCCTCCCCCCATCCCACCAAACACCGCGGCAAGAAGAGAGGTAAGGGGGCACTGCTTGTGTTGACGGAGTTCCATGTGCTTGTTTTTTTGTTGGATTTTGTGTTTACTTCATCCCAGAAGTGAGAAAACTCTGAACTGTGTATTCAGTACACTAACAGACCTGTATGATTTGGCTGTGTTTTATGTATGTGATTGGTGAAAAATAGACCTGTATGATTTGGTTGTGTTTTATGTATGTGATTGGTGAAAAATAGACCTGTATGATTTGGTTGTGTTTTATATATGGTATTGGTGAAAAATACTTTAATTTGACTTATTAGTTTGTTTATTTGTTAGTGGTGAAAAATACAACTTGAAATTTTACTTCTTAGTTTGTTTGTTAAAACACTAAGTTATTGAACAGTGAAAGCACTTTGTAGAGTGTAGGAGCCGTGGTGTTTTCTCTGTACACTCAGGTGGATACTTTGCCGATAGAGCAACAACTCTGTTGTGAGAGGGTGAAATCGTGTCTGGCTGGTTCTGCTTCTTCAAGAACATACGGACGCACAGTGACAGTAGTGGGGACTACAAGACCTGTAATGTCAAGGGGAACGAGTGAGGACAGGGGTCGGTGGGGGGTGGAGAAGGGAAAGCAGTGAGAGAGCAGAAATGTGTGGCAAAACTATTCTGTATGAACCGGGGTTGAAAGGGGTTTCTGTTGAAAGAAACTATTTTTTACCGTAGTTGGTAAGAGAGGGCAGGTATGCCGGTCTCCTCCTGTGCTGTCGGTCGGCTGTGTGATGGGAGGTGGAGAGGAAGCACCCACCTGTCCCCCTCCACCTCTTCTGATAACTTTTATCAGACTCTGGAAGATTTCTCCATGTTGTTGGTAGAAAATCGATCATTTTTGTTGAAATCTACACCTGTAGCAGTTTGGGCAAACAGGTTGATGGTCGGTGTGATGCTCTGTCCATGTTGATGGTCTGATGTGTCCATGTTCAGGGCTTCTGAAAACGCAAAAAATTGCGTACAGTACGCATTAAAACTCTACGGGATGCACTGGGTGTCCGTGTAAGGGGTCCCCAGGGACCCCTTCAAATTTTGGTGAAGTCAGACATAAAGTGAGAAAAGACTGCCTTCAACATCGTAAGTTGGGTGTCGTAACATCGTAGGTCTGCTACACTTCCGACCGAACCCATCCCTTTTCAAGTTTGAACAGTAACAAAGTGAGTAAGGCAGCCTCCTAACAACATACGTCGGTCACTTTTGTCGTCTGCTGAGGCCACAGCATCGTTTTCAGTTGACCGAATTTTCCTACTTTGAGCATTTTCCCGGCAGGAGAGAGGCATTTCCGCGAAGCCTTTGTTTTCAACATGTCTCTCGAAGCGTGGTTAACGAAATCATCGTAGCAAAAGCGAAAAAAGCGTAGCAGAGGAGCAAGATCGAGAACGGATACAATTTTTGATGTTTATTTTGTTGTTTTTATTGTGACGATGTGTCTGTGACAATTGCTGTGCGCGTGCAGGGATGCAATTTTTTAACGTATATTTTGTTGTTTTTATTATGGTGTAGGGACCCCTTAAAGTTAGCCTGGGACCCCTTAAAAATCTGATGAAGGGGTCCCTGGGACCGGAAAGATTTTCACACCAGCAGAAGCCCTGCATGTTGATGGTCTCTGTGTGTTCATGTTGATGGTCAGTGTGTGTCCATGTTGATGGTCTGTGTGTGTTCATGTTGATGGTCTGTGTGTGTCCATGTTGATGGTCTGTGTGATGCTCTGTCCATGTTGATGGTCTGATGTGTCCATGTTGATGGTCTATGTGTGTTCACGTTGATGGTCTGTGTGTGATGTCCTGTCCATGTTGATGGTCTATGTGTGTTCATGTTGATGGTCTATGTGTGTTCATGTTGATGGTCTGTGTGTGATGTCCTGTTCATGTTGATGGTCTGTGTGTGATGTCCTGTCCATGTTGATGATCTGTGTTATGTGTCCTGTCCATGTTGATGGTCTGTGTGTGATGTCCTGTCCATGTTGATGATCTGTGTTATGTGTCCTGTCCATGTTGATGGTCTGTGTGATGTGTCCTGTCCATGTCGATGATCTGTGTAATGTGCAAGGATGAGAACAGCTCCGCCGTTCTCCGCCGTCTTAAAAAAAAAAATCTCCGCCGTTTGAAAAAATCTCCGCCGAAAAAAAAAAAAAGCTATCGCGATTTTCTTTGCTCCCAATCTCGGCGATACGCCTCCGGCGAGATTACTCTAGGCTTATACCCAAATGGGGGTGTTTTTATTCGGTTGACTCGGCCAACCACTGCCAGGGATGAGAACAGCTCCGCCGTTCTCCGCCGTTCCGCCGTCTTTTAAAAAAATCTCCGCCGTTCGAAAAAATCTCCGCCGAAAAAAAAAAAAAAAGCTATCGCGATTTTTTGGCTCCCAATCTCGGCGAGACGCCTCCGGCGAGATTCCCAAATGGGCTGGTTTTTACTCGGTTGACTCGGCCAACCACTGCACATCCGCTTACAGCGCCGATCGACCGAGTGTCATTTGTGAGTCATGGCGTTGAACGAAATCGCAAAAAAAAGGAAAAAATATCCCAACCGTTGGAAAGAAAACTGGCTCGAGGAAGAGGTGTGTGGGAGTAGAGTTGGAGATAGCATATGCAAAAGCAGTGAAGAGCAGGCGTTATGTGTTGCTTGCAACAAGAAAATCAGCTTCGGAAGTCATGGCTTCATTACGATTGCTGGTGTTAAATTAGTGTTGATTTTGACTAAGAATAGCATTAGTTAGTATAAAAAAAAGAGTTCAATGAGAGGTGTAATTTTGGACTAAGACTCAATTGAAAGACTTCATTCAGTGGTGTAGGTGTTTCACAGGTCGTATGAGGCCTACACTACAGATCAACCTTGAGAACTGTAGGCCTAAAATAAAGAAGTATCGAAAGACAAATGCCAGCATAGAGTGTGTTCTACCAAGGACACACTGAAGCAGAAAAGAAAAAAGGCCTACTTCTACTACTACTAGCAGGTAAGGCTAAATTGTTTTTGTATTTATGTGCCTTTTGTGAAAAACTGAAATATAGTTTAGTTTTAATAGTAATGCCTTGTGTGAAATGTGATTTTAATAACAGAATGTAGATAAATTTAGTTCAATTTAGATAAGGGCTAGAAACATATTTTGATGGTTTTAAATGTGGATTTTTCTTGTTTATATATTAAAAATGCTTCAGCTTCAGGGGGCGCTGCCCCCTGGCCCCCGCAGGGGCGTTGCCCCTTGACCCCACTGGGGGCTCTGCCCCCAGACCCCCAACAGAAAAATCTCCTCTGCTTTTTTAAAATCTGTTCTCATCCCTGCACTGCACATCCACTTACAGCGCCGATCGACCGAGTGTCATCTGTGATTCATGGCGTCGAACGAAATCGCACAAAAAAAAACAAAAAAAAATATCCCAACCGTTGGAAAGAAAACTGGCTCGAGGAAGAGGTGTGTGTGGGAGTAGAGTTAGAGATAGCATATGCAAAAGCAGTGACGAGCAGGCGTTATGTCTAGCTTGCAACAAGAAAATCAGCTTCGGAAGTCGTGGCTTCATTACGATTGCTGACCACATGAAACGCCTGGTTCACAGGCAGCGTGTCGCTGCATTGAAGAACAATTAAACTTTGGAAAGTAAGCTGTTGGTGATTTTGCTCTCTTCTTTGTTATATTTTATCATTCATTTGCAATGGTCAAACTATCTCAGTTACCTGAAACATTCGTCATTTGACTTTATGTTGTGAAACAAAACCTAGACGTCTAGTTACAAATAATAGAACCAGGGCCAAGGGCAGGTAATTTTCGGAAAAACCCATTTCTTACGTAAATCGACCAGCCACAAACGCAGAGAGCCCTGTATTAAATCCATTTGCATGTTTGACAAAAAACAAAAACAAAAAAAAAAAGAAAAGAAAAAAAAAAACCTCAGAATTTGAGGTTTGAATTGAAGGCTAGAAACATATTTTGATGGTTTTAAATGTGGATTTTTCTTTATATATCAAAAAAATATACCCAGACCCCCAACAGAAAAATCTCTGCTTTTTAACAATCTGTTCTCATCCCTGAATGTGTCCTGTCCATGTCGATGGTCTGTGTAATGTGTCCTGTCCATGTTGATGATCTGTGTTATGTGTCCTGTCCATGTTGATGGTCTGTGTGATGTGTCCTGTCCATGTTGATGGTCTGTGTTATGTGTCCTGTCCATGTTGATGATCTGTGTTATGTGTCCTGTCCATGTTGATGGTCTGTGTGATGTCCTGTCCATGTTGATGGTCTGTGTGATGTGTCCTGTCCATGTTGGTGGTCTGTGTGTGATGTCCTGTCCATGTTGATCGTCTGTGTAATGTGTCCTGTCCATGTTGATGGTCTGTGTTATGTGTCCTGTCCATGTTGATAATCAGTGTGATGTCCTGTCCATGTTGATAGTCAGTGTGATGTCCTGTCCATGTTGATGGTCTGTGTGATGTCCTGTCCATGTTGATAGTCAATGTGATGTCCTGTCCATGTTGATGATCTGTGTGATGTGTCTTGTCCATGTTGATGGTCTGTGTGCTGTCTGTCCATGTTGATGTCTGTGCAATGTTCTGTCCATGTTGATGGTCTGTGATGTTTTTCTGCATGTTGATGGTCTTTGCAATGTTTTTCTCCATGTTGATGGTAAGTGTGATGTGTTCATGTTGATGGTCTGTGTGATGTGTTCATTTTTGATGGTCTGTGTGATATTCTGTCCATGTTGATGGTCTGTGTGATGTTTTCATGTTGATAGTCTGTGTGATGTGTCTTGTCCATGTTGATGGTCTGTATGTGATGACCTGTCCATGTTGATGGTCTGTGTGATGTGTCCTGACCATGTTGATGGTTTGTGAAATGTGTTCTGTTCATGTTGATGGTCTATGTGAAGTTCTGTCCATGTTGATGGTCTGTGTGATGCTGGGGTCCATGTTGATGGTCTGTGTGATGTTCTGTCCATGTTGATGGTCTGTGTGTGTGATGTCCATGTTGATGGTCTGTGTGTGATGTCCTGTCCATGTTGATGGTCTGTGTGTGATGTCCTGTCCATGTTGATATTCTGTGTGATGTTCTGTCCATGTTGATGGTCTGTGTGTGATGTCCTGTCCATGTTGAGGGTCTGTGTGATGTTCTGTCCATGTTGATGGTCTGTGTGTGATGTCCTGTCAATGTTGATGGCATGTTGTGTCTATATTGATGATCTGTAGTGAGTCTGGGTTGATGGTCTGTAGTGGGTCCATGTTGATGGTCTGAACAGCGTGTCGTGTCTATATTGATGGTCTGTGATGTGTGTATGTTGATGGCCTGTGGTGTGCTGTGCCCATGTTGATGGTCTGTATGGCGTGTTGTGTCTGTGTTGATGGTCTGTACTGTGTCTGTGTTGATGATGTGTCCTCTCAGTGCTGATGGTGGTGTTATGTCATGTTGATGATGTGTCCTTTCAGTGTTGATGGTGTGTCCTTTCAGTGTTGATGGGTGTGTTTGTGTCATGTTGATGTGTCCTTTCAGTGTTGATGGTGTGTTGTGTCATGTTGATGGTGTGCTGTGTCATGTTGATGATGTGTCCTTTCAGTGTTGATGGTGTGTTGTGTCATGTTGATGATGTGTCCTTTCAGTGTTGATGATGTGTTGTGTCATGTTGATGGTGTGTTGTGTCATGTTGATGATGTGTCCTTTCAGTGTTGATGATGTGTTGTGTCTCATGTTGATGATGTGTCCTTTCAGTGTGATGGTGTGTTGTGTCTGGTGTTGATGATGTGTCCTTTCAGTGTTGATAATGTTTTGTGTCTCATTTGATGATGTGTCCTTTCAGTGTTGATGATGTGTTGTGTCTGGTGTTGATGATGTGTCCTTTCAGTGTTGATGATGTGTTGTGTCTCATGTTGTGATGTGTCCTTTCAGTGTTGATGATGTGTTGTGTCTGGTGTTGATGATGTGTCCTTTTAGTGTTGATAATGTTTTGTGTCTCATGTTGATGATGTGTCCTTTCAGTGTTGGATGATGTGTTGTGTCTGGTGTTGTGATGATGTGTCCTTTCAGTGTTGATTGATGTGTTGTGTCATGTTGATGGTGTGTGTTGTGTCCATGTTGCAACGTTGATGATGTGTCCTTTCAGTGTTGATGATGTGTTGTGTCATGTTGATGGTGTGTCCTTTCAGTGTTGATGATGTGTTGTGTCATGGTGATGATGTGTCCTTTCAGTGTTGATGGTGTGTTGTGTCTCATGTTGATGATGTGTCCTTTCAGTTTTGATGGTGTGTTGTGTTCATGTTGATGATGTGTCCTTTCAGTGTTGATGATGTGTTGTGTCTCATGTTGATGATGTGTCCTTTCAGTGTTGATGATGTGTTGTGTCATGTTGATGGTGTGTGTGTGTCCATGTTGATGATGTGTCCTTTCAGTGTTGATGGTGTGTTGTGTCTCATGTTGATGATGTGTCCTTTCAGTGTTGATGATGTGTTGTGTCTCATGTTGATGATGTGTCCTTTCAGTGTTGATGATGTGTTGTGTCATGTTGATGATGTGTCCTTTCAGTGTTGATGATGTGTTGTGTCTCATGTTGATGATGTGTCCTTCCAGTGTTGATGATGTGTTGTGTCATGTTGATGGTGTTGTGTTGTGTCCATGTTGATGATGGGGTCCTTTCAGTGTTGATGATGTGTTTGTGTCATGTTGATGATGTGTCCTTTCAGTGTTGATGATGTGTTGTGTCTCATGTTGTTTGATGTGTCCTTTCAGTGTTGATGATGTGTTGTGTCTGGTGTTGATGATGTGTCCTTTCAGTGTTGATGATGTGTTGTGTCATGTTGATGGTGTGTGTTGTGTCCATGTTGATGATGTGTCCTTTCAGTGTTGATGATGTGTTGTGTCATGTTGATGGGGGTGTGTTGTGTCTCTTGTTGATGATGTGTCCTTTCAGTGTTGATGTGTTGTGTCTCATGTTGATGATGTGTCCTTTCAGTGTTGATGATGTGTTGTGTCTTATGTTGATGATGTGTCCTTTCAGTGTTGATGATGTGTTGTGTCTCGTGTTGATGATGTGTGCTTCAGTGTTGATGATGTGTTGTGTCATGTTGATGATGTTCCTTTCAGTGTTGATGATGTGTTGTGTCTCGTGTTGATGATGTGTCCTTTCAGTGTTGATGATGTGTGTTGTATCTCATGTTGATGATGTGTGTTGTGTCTGGTGTTGATGATGTGTCGTGTCGTGTTGATGATGTGTTTGGTGTGTCTGGTGTTGATGATGTGTTGTGTCATGTTGATGATGTGTGATGTGTCTGGTGTTGATGATGGTGTTGTGTCATGTTGATGATGTGTCCTCTCAGGTGTTGATGATGTGTGTTGTGTCTGGTGTTGATGATGTGTGTGGTGTGTCCCGCAGGAGTGAAGGCGAAGAGCAAGGCAGCAGTGACCTCCATGCCAGAGACCTCTAGTCCACCCCCCGCCCTCAACCACCCTCTTCCCCCCCCTCTACCCGGGCCTCACGCCCCATGAACGTGAGCAGTTTTCTTGCCCTCGCCATCCAGCTCCTCCTTATATGCACTTACCTGCGCTACTTAGGCCGAAAACTTATGGCAAGAGAAGTAACTCCATAATTTGAACATGGTTACCCAATTTAAAAATTAATGTAAAATAGAGGAAAGAAAATAATGAAATGGAAAATAATTTAAAAAAACTTACGACGAATATATATGTAGCTACATCATAAGTTTGAAGAATGTCACATGAGCCATTTACTTGGGGGGGGGGGGGGGGGGGGGGGGGGGGGGGGGGGGGGGGGGGGGGGAATCTTGTTCTTCAGAACTTTAGGGGTTCCATTTATTGCAAAATTTTGCGTAATTATTGCGTTTTTCTGCCTTACTACGCATTTTTTTCTACGTCCGTGCGTTTGCAACGCAATTTTCCCAGGACCCTGTTCTCAACCGCAGCCTATGTCAGAGGGGCAAAACACGCACAGACCTACAGCAGACTGCTTTGACACCGCCAATTAGTGATAGTGCGTGCACATTTTACTCTGTGGCACTCGCTGACTTTTTGCTAGATCAAGAATGTTCCAAAACGCCTCATCCTTTCTCCCTCGAAATAAAATGGAATCTTTCCCGCGTCTGCGATGGTGCCATCTTCCAATCGGAATACGTTATGACTTCCCACGCACACACGATCATTCCACGTGATTCTGGATGCCAGAGTGCGCCCATTGATGGGAACTTTACCGTGGTCACAGCGTGTACAGTTTACTTTGATTACGCATTTTTTTCAGCGCTGACGCAATTTTTGCGGAGGCGTGGTTTCTTGACGCAAAAAACTAAAAGTCAGTGGAACCCCTGACTTTCTTCTGAATCGTTCATCATATCTGAAACCTCATCCCAGTCGAAATCTAGGTCACTCTAGCTTCATTACCCAGCACTTTCATTAAGTCTTATGCTGTAAATCCTACAAATCACCGTATCTTCATCACTAAATCCCATTATAGAACGGCAGAAATCAAGGTTAGCCATGGTAAAAACAGAATTTCGACCACAAAACTTAAAAAATTCATTACTTTAGAACTCGGCACGTGTCGACTCAGGTTTTTTTGCAAACGGAATTGAATCACTAAAGGAAAAAACAGTCACGTTCTCACGAGACTTCCTTTTCAACGAGAAACATGGCAGCACCCATTGTTGCCACATGTTTTACCGACCGTTGTGGGCTCAGTGTAAACAGCCGCGCTGACTTTACCAGGCGCTGGCGGGCGCGATGGGAAGAAGAGGATTAAGTCTCATTGTGGCTGCCATTGTCATCAGACCATGGTCATCGCTGTACCTAGCTCCTCATCAACTTTTAGCACATGGCGTGCACGGCTCGTGCGCTGCTCAAAGCTCAGCTGCCTACAGCACGCATGTTGCCATGCGCTGACTGAAAGCTCGTTGTCTACGGAACGCATGGGTCCGTGCATTCTTATTTCGAAAAAATTCTACTGTTGAAACTTTAACGGTCCAAGAGAAGCAACTCCTGCCAGAAGTTAGTAGAGGGTCCCTGGTAGCCTGACAAGCCATAATTCTTAAGCTCAAACAAAGTTCACCTTCACTATCTGCAGCTGAGACAAAGAACCCCTTGCTGGGTTTTTCCAACTTGGAACTGACTGCATTTTTGGCACGGCTTTTTGTCTGCTAGACTCTAGTAAAAATGCCAGCTCAGCGTCGTTACTGTTTCAATGTATTCAAGGTGGTTCGGATTGTTTAAAATGGATAATAAGTGATAGTGAAAAGTATCATAACCATAACTGTATTAGGTGAGTGCTTTTTTGTATCAACTTGTCTGCATGCCATTACTAAAAATTGATTGTCAAACTCTGCACTTGTTTTTATTTCTGTGTGTTTTGGTTACTTCATTTATCCATGCGTTGTCTCATCGCAGGATCGCTTGGAGTTTTGAAAGTACATTCATCTAAAAGTCCTTGTTTTCTTCTTTTCATACATACCAAACATGGTGTTAACACGGACCAAACATAACACGTAAATAAATTCCAAAAATGCCAGAATCGCTATGTAGGCTGGGGTTTTAGCGTGAGTGGCTGTGTGTGAGAGATGGGGGAAAACTCCTGTTGCATGCATACGCAGGGATCGTGTTAAGTCTCATTGTAGCAGCCATTGTCATCAGACCATGCACCGCTGTTCAGAGCAAGCCACTTAGTTCTGAGAGGCAGAGGAGTTTACAGCTTCCCACAGCTGCAGAGGCCAAGCCGTGAATGCAGGTCAAGGAAAGGGGTGTTTTCTGCAGGCTGCTCCCCACAGCCAGCTAACCGTGCTGTACTCGACAACTGAATGTCATCTGTGTACAGCTGGTCTGGCAGCAATGTGTTCGGCATTGATGAGCGGCCATTACAAATGGGGCTCTTAGTTTGATAATCAGTGGTTATCATGAAAAATGTAATATATCTGTGCTCTTGAGATGACTGAATAGGCGAATTCCCGACAATTCTTTTAATACCAAACTCGACTAGGTTTATTTTCTGTAGATAATGTAGATACGGCATGAAAGCTTGTACACAAGAGGTCAGGCGATATTCAAACAATGACAACACACACACACAATTGTGCAAGAATGACGTCATCACTTTCTGGGAACTTAATTTTCCCTAGTTAACTAGTACACAAGTTTGATACATGCCTCTGCTTGGACTACAACAACAAAAATATTGGGTCAGAATATGTGTAAGGCTTGTTTGTTCGGCCCTATAACTAAGTGTCTCGAATGGGACAGAAAAATAAAGCTGTGCATGGTCATCGCTGTCATCACATTGTTTTTGTCGTTACTGTTGTGAAGTCTTTTCAAAGCTGTGATTTTTTCACCGCCATCATTTTGACGTTTTGTGCGCAGTTGTGATTATTGTTTAACCCTCTTATACTCGCAACGGGAGAATCCGGGACTGAACGTCGGGCGCCTGTTCTTCCCGTACCGGGACCTCTCTGTGGGAATTTTCCTCACGCAGTGATCACGTGTGTAGACACACACAGTCGCAGACAGTAACTAGGAAGATCAGGCTTGGCCCAATCATGTGTTGGTACTATTTTTGGGTGATGGAACCGTGTGTGTTCAGGCACAGAACGCAGCGAGTAACTTTGTGAATGGAAACTGACCGACTTTCACAATGGCGGCTTTCGCGTCTGCTACGAACGACGAGATGGTCGACCACTCGCAAGGAGTTAGATGAAATTATTGTAGAAGTGGAGACATTTGAAAGAAAAATGGAGAATGAAAGTGATATAGAAGTAGGTAGTAGTGTTGGAGAAGACGGTGAAGTGCAAAGCGACCCGGAATACAATGTTCGACTGGCGGCGCTTCAGACAAAATGGAGGCCCGCGACACACGGCACGGCAGGGGTGCGTCCGTTTCAGGAACCCACTGGGCCGGCTCACTCGTTAGGCCTACCTGACACTGCTACACCACTTGTTTTTTCGTTTTGTTTGTTCCTCTTTGTTTTTTAAGACTGCTACTGATGAAAGAAACAGGTATACAAGACAAAAACAAGCTGCAAAGGGCGCACCTGACCCTCTTTTATAGTATTGTGTGTGACATGTGACAAGTTTTGTATGACATTGGTGGGACAACCAGTGGGACCTGTACTGCCAGGCAGATGGTTCACGTCAGGTAGGCCTCAGGTTTCATCTTACACTAACAGCCTGCATCAGCATGGTGACTGCGCATGCTTGCATGCTGTAAACTTGATTGTCATCATAAAATTTCACGTGTCTGGTGACAATTTGGTGACAGTGACACGACCTATATCTCTAAGACAGACAAAATAGAGTTCAAAGTGAAGTGCATGCTCTTCTGAAACTGTCTGCCAATTTTCTTTCTCCTAGCGGTTCACATACATTCCCCATAAGTTAATAATCACACATACCCATTTTTAGGCTGAAACCTGTAAAGAATCTGAAATCTAGGGGAAGTTTGCAGTCAGAGAAACTGAGTACAAGAGGGTTAATAAACGGTTCCATTGTTGTTGCCGTTCAGACACAACCTGTAAATATGTGGTTTGTTTTTATCAGTTTCATTGTGAAATGTCAACATGTAATGTCATTAGTACTTGTTACTTCGGTCATTTATGCTCAGTAAATTATGGACATCATTGAAATTGTTATCATCAGTGGTCTTCTTGTCATTCAGTGTGAAATACTTGTCACCATGGTTATCTGTGTTTGTGTGTCTGTGTGGTGGTGGTGGTTCTTGTCGTTCTTGTTGTTGTCCCCTGCATGAAAGGTTATATTTCCGTTCTCAGCACTTGACAGCAACACTTTTCATAGACATCGGTAGCTCTTTACACACAAAAAATCCATTGTGTTTTACGAGTAAACGAATACACTAAGTTAAAGTGGGGTAGTACAATGATAGTATAACAACATTGAAAAATTATTCCAATTCAGAGACTACCAAGGTTTTTGAACATGAAAACAAAACAGAACATTTCCAATGAAAAGTACTCATTTTAAGGGTTTTTGAAAATGTTATTTTATTTTATTTTTTTCTATTTTTTTTCTATTTTTAAATAAAAGTGTTTTGCTATGATCATCGTCATCAAACTGTAATTATTGCTGTCATATTGTGGTAACATCATCATCAAAGGGAAATATTTGTGGTGGTCGTTGTGCTGATGATGGTGGTCGTTGTGCTGACGATGGTGGTCGTTGTGCTGATGATGATGGTGTTGATGAGGATGGTGACGGTGGTGTCACATTGTGGTAACATCATCATCAAGGGGAACTGGTTGTGGTGGGTCGTTGTGCTGATGATGGTGGTCGTTGTGCTGATGATGGTGGTGTTGTGGTGCGGTGTTTTCAGCGCTGGACGAGTGTGGGCTGGCCATGGAGGTTATCGCCGCGCCATCGACCTGGAGCTGGACCCCATGGAGGTGGATGTCGACACCGACGCTGAGCACTCAGTAGGTGGACACTCCACAGAGGGGGTGGGGTGGGGTGTGTTTGTGTGTGTGTGTGTGTGTGGAGGAATATAATGTGTGTGTGTGTGTCTATGTGTATCCAGGGAGGGGGGGGGGGGGGGGGGGGGGGGGCTGGGCTATAGTATCTTCAGGGCTTAAAACGTTCCGCGTCTGGGCGGAATTCCACGATTTCAGTTTGTCAAAAAAAAAAAAAAAAAAAACCGACAGGAGCAAGGTATTTGTGATCGGCTTGCAAGCGTTCATAGCAACTGCGCGGAAGTTATGGCCCTGATTATTCTTGGAAGAAGTTTCCGGTCGGATTTCCGGAAAAAACAAAATGGCGGAGCGCGCAGTCATTGTTCATGCGGGTTGATCTTTTGACGAATCTTCAATTAAAAACAAGTGGAAATGGGAGTGGACGCTTCAGAAAGTTGACGAAGAAGTCATTGGAGACTTTCTTCGCAAAGTTATTGCACCAGGTTTAGCTTGGTGCAAACTGTGCTTAAGGGAAGTGTTACGGCGGTCGCGGGAAGAAAGCTCTTGATCACATTCGTTCAGCGAAGCACGTGTCAAACGTCAAGGCGCTGAGTGGAACTACAAGAAAGGTCACTGAAGACACTTTAGCAGCAGTAAAACGTGCCAGGATAGAACATTGCAATCCTGTGGGGAAAAAGAGGGTGATATAGAAAATGTGGAGAGTGCAAGCCAGGCGGGAGGCAGCAAGGGAAAAGATAGGGTTCAAACTAATCAAAGTCAAGTTGTCAGCAAGAAGGTGGATGAGAATGAAATAAAAATTGTAGAGTGTGAAAGCCAGACAGGAGAAAGCAAGGAAACAGCAAAGATAGGGTTGAAATTCAAGTAAGCAAGAAGGTGGATGGCAAAGACAGTGCAGACAATGCAAGCAGCAAGAAGAAACAGAGTTCCTTGCTATGTTTCTTTGATGCCTCCACCACCCAAACACCCAAATGACAAAGCTGTGTGTGTGTGTGTGTGTGTCCTTGTGAAATCCTGTATTTCAGTGTTTATTATAATTTAGGAACTTCAAAATTTTAGGAACTTCAAAATTTGACTTTCAGTATGTGCTGATTCCACAAGTTTCTCATTTATCAAAATTTGGATATTGTGACTTTCAAAATGTGCTGATTCCACAAGTTGATCTCTGTTATATGAGACTGAACTTTAAAGTGTTTGATGCAGTTACTGACTTTGTGTGCACCAACTTCAAACTTGATATTGTGTGATCATTTAAACCTGAAAAGTGAAACTTATTGAGCAACCCCAGAAGTGAGATTTCATCCAAAGACTTATAGTTGGTGAACACCTGTAAAACACTCAAGTTAAAGGGGGAGTGTTCATTTTATTATGTGTTTAACCCCTTCTCCCCTTGTCCCAAATATGTCTTCCTGTAATAATTATGTGTTTACAGCAATTTTTATGCACTAATAACTCTTGAAATTATGTCCAGAAAGCGCGAAAATGGCATAGATTTACACTCGGTTTTTTAAAAAAAATTTCCGGGCCCCCCTAGTTTCAGTGGTTTTTTTCCTCCTCTGTTTTAAGCCCTGATCTTTTCTCTCCTCACTTTCTTGGAATTCTCTCATTTCTCATTCTGCTGTTTTTGTGCTTGAATGCCTTTGGTTGGTGGTGTGTGTGCATGTTTTTCTTTTAGAATTAATTATGTGCTTTTTTTTCTGATGACTCGGCAGTCTTACTGCACACGCTGTCCAGATTGGATGAGGCTGTCCGTTCTGCTGTGGTTGTTTTTCCCTGTATGCCTTTAACTTCTGACCCTGGATATAGCCGCTGTCCAGAGATTATGGGAAACGATTGAACACCAGGAACCCATGCATATTAAGAGTGATGTTCAGCTGTTTTTTTTTTTATTTTTTAAATTTTTTTTAAGAGAGTTGAATGTTCAGTGAACCCGAATCAAAGCTTGAATCATTACAGATTGTAGACAATATGTCAGACTGGAAGGTTTTGCAAGTTGCAACCAAAAGTTGAGACGATCAAAAGGTAAATACGTTGCAGTGGCATTTGTGTTATTGACTGCCGGGGGAGTTGTTGCCCTTTGATATTCCTGAACGTCGAAGCAAAAAGCTTGAGTTTCTGTTGGACCCCTCAGCGGTGAGAACAGCTCACAGACAACATGCCAGTCCACACATTGTGCAGACAGAATTGAGAGGAAAACCGGCGGAAGTATGCTGGGAGTAGAATGCTCCCGTATTCAGCTCTTTTAAGAAATTTAGTAATGGAATTGGTGTGTAATAGCTCTGAACTGAGAATCGCGAAAGCCCGTGTGTATGCGATATGTAACAGGCAATCAAGGGTTAGTAAACCATACAGAACAGACGGGACAATTCCTGACAAACAACGTCATTTGCAGATACCACAAGTCACCGTCATGAAAAGTTCTCTAGTTTGAGTCAAAACAGTTCTCCCAGTATCGATGTTGGCAAGGAAATGTTTCTCCTGTGGAAACTATCGTTTCGTACATTTTTTTTTTTTTTGTTATTTGTTTTTGTCTTTTAAGTGTGATATCCGATAAAGACATGCTTTGGGGTAATTTTTGTTGTTGTTTTGTGTCTAAAATAGACGTGTTTACCCGTACAGTTTCACCATATTTTGTACACGTGTTAGGCGAAACTACGACAAATTGAAAAGAAGCACATAAAAAGAAATCTGGACATGAAGTTCTTCGGCGGTAATTGAACTTGCAGAAGGTAACCGTGGCAGAGGCTTTGACCAAAGAGCCAACTTCAGGGCACAAAATGGCCTCTTGCAGTTTCCGTTTCTTCAACTGTAACATCGAAAAACCGGCATGAGAGCATTGGCGTGTGCCAAAGTATGCTGATGAATCAGGTTTGAAAGTGATTTGTATAAGAATTAGATAGAACCTGTTTCGCAGTGCAAGGTGATGTGATTACTAATGACAAGAAGCACCTGCAGTGTGATGGCAGGTGCAAAGAAAAACGAAGTACACTCCCTGTCCTCCCGTTTTTTTCAGAAATTTGGAATTTTGTACACTTTGTAAAACATACGCTGAAAAGTACACCAAAAACAGTGTTGGGGTGAATAGGTCTGGGAGATACTGGGCGCTGTGTTTTATAACAGGTCTGGGAGATACTGGGCGCTGCGTGTTGTGTGTACAAGTCTGGGAGATACTGGGCGCTGCGTGTTGTGTGTACAAGTCTGGGAGATACTGGGCGCTGCGTGTTGTGTGTACAAGTCTGGGAGATACTGGGCGCTGTGTGTTGTGTGTATAACAGGTGTGGGAGATACTGGGCGCTGTGTGTTGTGTGTATAACAGGTCTGGGAGATACTGGGCGCTGTGTGTTGTGTGTATAACAGATGTGTATAACAGATGTGGGAGATACTGGGCGCTGTGTGTTGTGTGTACAAGTCTGGGAGATACTGGGCGCTGTGTGTTGTGTGTACAACAGGTCTGGGAGATACTGGGTGCTGTGTGTTGTGTGTATAACAAGTCTGGGAGATACTGGGCGCTGTGTGTTGTGTGTATAACAAGTCTGGGAGATACTGGGCGCTGTGTGTTGTGTGTATAACAAGTCTGGGAGATACTGGGCGCTGTGTGTTGTGTGTATAACAGGTGTGGGAGATACTGGGCGCTGTGTGTTGTGTGTATAACATGTGTGGGAGATACTCGGCGCTGTGTGTTGTGTGTACAACAGGTGTGGGAGATACTGAGCGCTGTGTGTTGTGTGTACAACAGGTGTGGGAGATACTGGGCGCTGTGTGTTGTGTGTACAAGTCTGGGAGATACTGGGACGCTGTGTGTTGTGTGTACAACAGGTGTGGGAGATTACTGGGCGCTGTGTGTTGTGTGTACAACAGGTGTGGGAGATACTGGGCGCTGTGTGTTGTGTGTACAACAGGTGTGGGAGATACTGGGCGCTGTGTGTTGTGTGTACAACAGGTGTGGGAGATACTGGGCGCTGTGTGTAGTGTGTACAACAGGTGTGGGAGATACTGGGCGCTGTGTGTTGTGTGTACAACAGGTGTGGGAGATACTGGGCGCTGTGTGTTGTGTGTATAACAGGTGTGGGAGATACTAGGCGCTGTGTGTTGTGTGTACAAGTCTGGGAGATACTGGGCGCTGTGTGTTGTGTGTACAACAGGTCTGGGAGATACTGTGTGTTGTGTGTGTAACAGGTGTGGGAGATACTGGGCGCTGTGTGTTGTGTGTATAACAGGTGTGGGAGATACTGGGCGCTGTGTGTTATGTGTATAACAGGTGTGGGAGATACTGGGCGCTGTGTGTTGTGTGTACAACAGGTGTGGGAGATACTGGGCGCTGTGTGTAGTGTGTACAACAGGTGTGGGAGATACTGGGCGCTGTGTGTTGTGTGTACAACAGGTCTGGGAGATACTGTGTGTTGTGTGTGTGTGTGTTGCTCTCCCTTCCAGTCCTGCCGTCCCCAGTTCTCTCCCCTGGCAGTGGCTGATGATTTCCCTTTCTCCCAGGTAAAGAGAACGAGGATCCGGCCAGACAGGCAGTGTCGGACTGTCGCGAGGACAAAACGTTGGAGGAGAACAACAACAACCAGTTCTCCGCCGCTTCAGCCACCACGCTCCCGGTCGCTGGGAGTGGTCTGCCCATGCCCTCGTTCTCTCACACCGTCCACGACCACGAGCTGTCGCTGCCGTCGTCATCGTCGTCAGCTGCCACCACGGTCTGCATGTCCACCTCCACCTCTATCGATGCCTGCGACATCAACTTGGGTAGGAGGACGGACAGTGTGGATGATTGACAGTTGGGATGATTGACAGTTGGGATGATTGAGGGTGGGGATGACTGAAAGTGAGGATGATTGACAGTTGGGATGATTGACAGTGGGGATGATTTGGGTAGGATAACTGACAGTAAGAATGATGTGGGATCGTGAGCATGTCTCCTGACACTGACCTTACCCTTGGGTTGACAGAGAGAATGGGGGATCAAAGGGGAATAACAACGGTATGGGAAATGCAACCAGAATGAATCCAACTAGACAGAGTGGGGGATCAAAGGGGAGTAACCAGTGTTGTGCCATTTTGAAAGGTGGCAAGGATATTGTATGGAGATGCAAGGTGTCCCAGTGGCTTGGTGTGTTTGTCATCGCTTGTCACGTTTGACCTGATGTTATACCAGTATTGAAGGTGTTCTGATGGCCAGTTCATTTGGGGCTGGATAGGTTATTTCCCCTGATTCCTTGTGGTAAGCAGCTTGAAGTTTTGCCAGCTGCTTTGGCCCCTAGGCCGCCCCTGAACTTCGGTCTGTCCGTTTGTTTTGGGGAGGTAGGGGGACTGTTTGTGTGTGTGTGTGTGTTTTTGCTTGTGTTAATCCCATTGTTCCCCCAACCAGGGTAATTATTTAATCAGTCCAGAGGAGGAGAGCAAATGTCAGGTTTTGTGAAATTTCCATGCGTTGTGATTTCTCCATCAAACATGGTGGGAGAGAGACGGCTGACTGTTCAGGACACAAGGAGCAAACGAACATGGACACGACAGCTCAGTTGCAAAAGAAAGACACTTACTTTGTAATTTTTTTTTCTTCATTTTGTGTGTGTGTGTGTGCGTTTTCTTGTTGATCAGGTCTCTGAAAATCAAGGTGTGTCTGATTTTAGATATTTTTGTCTCTGAGAGTACATGTAAACAGTTGGGATACGCTTCACTTTATGTGTAACCCTCTAAGATGAAATGATAATAAAAAATTTAAGAAAAGGATCAAAATATGTCCCATCCACAGGGGCTACAGTCACGTGGCCACCACAGGCAGCTCCTCCTCCTCCTCCCCCTCCTCCTCTAACCTCCTCCCCACCACGACATCACCCACTCCTCCACCATCGCTGTGGCCACCTCTACCACAGCCACGGTCAGCGTGGGCACCAGTACGTCGGCGGGCGGGGCCGTGGCGGTCTACACACCTGGAGACGAGGGGGACGGGCTGGACCCGAACTTGGACTACTCCACCTACACCGTGTCCGAGGAGGAGTATCAGGACGAGAGCTACGAATGGGAGTCGGAGGCCTACGACCCGTGAGTGACAGGGGTTTGAACGTTGTCATTGGGTGTGCAGAGGTGGACTGCAAGCCTGAATTGGTGTGCTCAGAACCTGAATTGGTTTGAACAAAGCCTGAATTGGTGTGCTCAAAACCTGAATTGGTTTGAACAAAGCCTGAATTGGTGTGAATGAAGCCTGAATTAGTGTGAACACAGCCTGAATTGGCGTGAACAAACCGGCATTGGTGTGAACACAGCCTGAATTGGTATGAATGAACTGCATACAGTGTTTGTTAAGTCTGTGTGTGTGTGTGCTGTTTGTTTGTTTCAGGGTTCATACAAGTTTTTAAAAGTCCTACAAAGTCCCTGATGTTTGAAGACCCCTTTTTTTTTCAAGAAGTTGATAAGAAAAAGTCTGAAGTTTGGACTTCCTTGCTAATGAATATGAATGCTTGAATTTGCTTGAAAGTGAAGATTTTTATGGAGCAATTTGTGTTTTGGGTAGGAAAGCACATTTCACAAAGAAAGACTTGCATATATACATTAACTCTTTCATTCCTACTTTTCTATGAACCATTACTTCCTCTTATTCCTAGATTCTTGTAATACGAGTATTCCATTCATTCCTGGATTTATAGAGAGAGAAAAAGAAGTGTAAAGTAAGAACTGCCACGTATGCATTAGCCCGGCCAGAATAGAGCGGCAACCACTTTCCCACTCTGTAGGGGCCATCTGGCATCCATTCCATTCATAAACACTGCTGCGCGAGCGACCCGGTCGTGACGTTTACCGATGACGCGATTCGCGCGAAGTTCAAAGCGCTTACCGCGAGAACCGATTTTCCGGGCTGCAGGAAGGAAAGCAGGGATTTTGTGCTGCCCGGTTTTCCGGGCTGCAGGAAGGAAGGGTAGGATTTCTGCACACCGGAAAAACGGGTTGTAGGGATGAAAGAGTTAAGAAAAAAAGAGTGTTTTATTTCTACCAAAAGGGTGCACACTTCCATATCATTTGCTGCTAAGCAGGTTCTTCTGAAGCGACTTTAGCAGGGCTTAAAATCCTCCTCGGATCCGAGAAATTCCTCGGGAAGCCAAAAAATTCCTCGGGAAAAAAAATCGATTTCCTCGGGGGAAAGAAACCCGATCTAAAACGCCCCAAACGCGTCCGCATTCGCATATGGTTCTGATTCGTATTCGGTTCAAAGTCGCAAACAGCCATTTCGCACCGGTAGCTTTAGGCGCCTAATCTATCAAGATGGCGACTGTGAGAATCATCGAACGTGGAGAGAAGTTTGACGAAAGCGGGATCAAAAACAAATGGAGGTGGGAGTGGACTTTAAAGTCCGTGAAAGTGAGGTCAGATCCCGATGAATTCGAGCGGATCGGTCAACATATTCGAAAGGTTGACGTGCCAGGCAGTGCAAGATGTGTACTGTGCACCACAGACATCGTCTACACTTTCCGCGGGATCGTCGCACTGAAAGAGCATCTTGTCACAAAGAGACACCGCGATCGCAGCTTTCCCCTGCAGACAAGGGGAAGGGAAAGAATATTTCTGCAGCTTGGCTGTGCTTGTCGTAAGAGGCGACAGAACCAGCCCCTCTCAGATTGCTTAGTTCCACATTCCAAACGTGAGTTTTGAATTTTGATAACTGTGTCTCCACCAATAACCATTTTGTTTTGTCTTGATAACCTGTTGGTCTTTTTTATGCTCTTTTCACATGAAATGTGTTGATATAAATATCATTTTAGATTTAGATGTTTAAGACCTTTGTCTTGTCTTTGACAGTGGATTGAATATCTGTATGGATGTACCTTTCCTGCATTAAATCTTGCACTTTTTCTGTGCAATTTTTTTCCCAAAAATAGGGCTCAGAATGAGCCAGAGTGCACAGATTTTGTTCTAGATTTTCAAAATTTTCTGGGGGGGCATGCCCCCAGACTCCCCTAGCAGGGCGTGCCTGCTTCGCAGGCACGCATTCGTGGCTTCGCCACTTCAGAAATTTTCCTCTGATTTTTGGATAGACCATTTTAAGCCCTGCTTTAGGAAGTGACTAAAGTGTGCATAGAGACTTACATTTGTTATGCCCTAGTCCTTGAGTTGTACATTAAGAATCCTTGGAAAGAAGCCCCAGAGAAGTCCTGGAATTATTGGGAAGTCTGTATCAATCCTGTCCTGGTTTGTGTGGGCCTTTTTGTTTTTAGGCTAGCCATCTTCCACCCCACCCTCACTACCCCCACTCACATGCTACTCATTTCGTTTTCGCTTGCACAGCTACATAAAGGTATATCCTGTCAAAAGTATCACCATTGAATTAAAATGATATGTTGAAAAGTTAAAAAAATTATGGAAACAGAAGTTCTTGAGCAGTAATTGCACTAATGGAGAGTAACCTTGGCAGGGGGGTTTTGACCAAAGAGCAATAACTCTTGATGATTTCGGTGCATAATGTTGTGTCGGGCCGTGTCTGCTTCTTAGTCAACATACCTTGAAACATTGGAGAGAGAAAATTAAAGAAAAAAAACGTCGAGAGAACATGAGGTTGTTCCAAGGTGTGCTGGTAAATCAGAAAGTTGAAATTTTTGTGTAGAGTATTTGTAGAAAACCCCCTCTGTTTTGATGAAAAGTACGCCAGTGGCAGTTTTAGGGTATTCAGGCCTGTGAATGTATCTTGCTTCTTTTCTCAGCATGTTACAGCATACTCTTGGGGATTTTTGATTGTGCTTAGACTTGTAACTGAACGAAATTTAGTGAGTTAGTTTGTGTACATGTGACTGTACTTGCATGTACAAATCGTGTAGTGTACATGTCACTGTACTTGCATGTACAAATCGTGTAGTGTACATGTCACTGTACTTGCATGTACAAATCGTGTAGTGTACATGTCACTGTACTTGAGCATACAAATCATGTTAGTGGTGTCCTTGAACCGTGAAGGATGTGTTTGTGTGTGGCAGGTACTCCATCATTCGTAGCTTACCTCCCCTCACGGACGAGTTGCGGGCGAGAGTGCCGGCCCTTCCCCTGAAGACGCGCAGCTCTCCGGAGTTTTCTCTGGTTCTAGACCTGGTGAGTGAACTGTCGTGGGAACCACGCCCACTGTTGATTGACAGGTATAGATGCAAGAGAGCTGGCCAGTGAACTGTCACGGGAACCACACCCACTGTTGATTGACAGGTATAGATGCACTTGATCTGATCAGTGAACTGTCATTGGAACCACACCCACTGTTGATTGACAGGTATAGATGCACTGGATCTGATCAGTGAACTGTCATTGGAACCACGCCCACTGTTGATTGACAGGTATAGATGCACTGGATCTGATCAGTGAACTGTCATTGGAACCACGCCCACTGTTGATTGACAGGTATAGATGCACTGGATCTGATCAGTGAACTGTCATTGGAACCACACCCACTGTTGATTGACAGGTATAGATGCACTGGATCTGATCAGTGAACTGTCGTTGGAACCACGCCCACTGTTGATTGACAGGTATAGATGCACTGGATCTGATCAGTGAACTGTCATTGGAACCACGCCCACTGTTGATTGACAGGTATAGATGCACAGGATCTGATCAGTGAACTGTCATTGGAACCACACCCACTGTTGATTGACAGGTGTAGATGCAAGAGAGTTGGTTTAGCAAGCAGTCAGGTGATTTGATATGGTTTAGGAGCAGTCAGGTGATTTGATATGGTTTTGTGACCAGTGTTGCTTACTGTTCTTGAACAGGTGTAATTGTTACGGAAAAAAAGAAGTGAGAATTGATGGCTGTAATGGAGGTGAAGTGAAAATTGATGGCTGTTATGGCGGTGAAAACTGATGGCTGTTATGGCGTGAAAATGGATGGCTGTTATGGCGGTGAAAACTGATGATTGTAATGGCGGTGAAAACTGATGGCTGTTATGGCGGTGAAAACTGATGATTGTAATGGCGGTGAAAACTGATGGCTGTTATGGCGGTGAAAACTGATTGCTGTTATGGTGGTGAAAATGGATGGCTGTTATGGCGGTGAAAACTGATGGCTGTTATGGCGGTGAAAAAACTGATGGCTGTTATGGTGGTGAAAACGGATAGCTGTTATGGTGGTGAAAACGGATGGCTGTTATGGCGGTGAAAATGGATGGCTGTTATAGCGGTGAAAACTGATGACTGTTATGGCGGTGAAAACTGATGGCTGTTGTGGCGGTGAAAAATTGATGGCTGTTATGGAGGTGAAAACTGATGACTGTTATGGCGGTGAAAACTGATGGCTGTTGTGGCGGTGAAAAAATTGATGGCTGTTATGGCGGTGAAAACTGATGGCTGTTATGGAGGCGAAAACTGTTGTGGGGGTGAAATTGATGGCTGTTATGGAGGTGAAAATTGATGGCTGTTATGGAGGTGAAAATTGATGGCTGTTATGGAGGTGAAAACTGATGGCTGTTGTGGAGGTGAAGTGAAAAATGATGGCTGTTATTGAGGTGAAAACTGATGGCTGTTGTGGAGGTGAAGTGAAAACTGATGGCTGTTATTGAGGTGAAAACTGATGGCTGTTGTGGAGGTGAAGTGAAAACTGATGGCTGTTATTGAGGTGAAAACTGATGGCTGTTGTGGAGGTGAAGTGAAAACTGATGGCTGTTATGGAGGTGAAGTGAAAACTGATGGCTGTTGTGGAGGTGAAGTGAAAACTGATGGCTGTTATTGAGGTGAAAACTGATGGCTGTTACGGAGGTTACAGCAGCGGATCCCATGTTACTGAAAAGAAAAAAGGAAAGAAACTCGCACCCCGGAAAGCAAATGGGAGCACCTGTTTTTCACAGGTGGACAAACCTGACAGCAGACAGACAGACAGACGTCACTCAGACACTGAGTGCCAGCACATTTGTCCACAGCATTTCTCTTTCTCTGTCTGTCTTTCTTCCTCTCTATCTCTGTTTGTCTGTCTCTCTCTCTCTGTCTCTATCTATCTGTCTCTTTTCTCTCTCTCTCTCTCTCTCTCTCTCTCTCTCTCTCTCTCTCTCGTTCTCAGTCTGTCTTTCTTTCCCTCTCTGTCTCTGTCTGCCTGTGTCTCTCTGTCTCTCTCTCTTTCCCTCTCGTCTGCCTGTGTCTCTCTGTCTCTCTCTCTCTCTTTCCCTCTCGATTTCTCTGTCTGTCTCCATCTCCCTCTTACTCTCTCTCTGTTTTGCAGTCTTTCATTTTTCCTCTTAACCTCTCTCTCTCTCTCTCTCTCTCTCTCTCTCACTGACATACCCTGCCACCCACTGCCACCTGCCTGTTGAAGATGTCTATGTGTGTGTGTGTGTGTGCAGGACGAGACATTAGTCCACTGCAGTCTGACCGAGATGGAGGACGCCGCGTTCTCCTTCCCCGTCCTCTTCCAAGACATCACTTACCAGGTACCTCTCTCTTCTGCTGTGTACGTGTGTGTGTGTGTGTGTTTGTGAGAGAGTTGTGTGAGAATGTGTGTGTTTGTGAGAGAGTGGGAGAGATAAAATTGTGTGCGTGTGAGAGCGAGAGAGAGAGAATGTGTGTGTGTGTGAGAGAAAGCTGTATGTGTGAGGGGGGGGGGGGGGGGGGAATTGTGTGTGTTTCATGGGTGGGTGGGGTGTGTCCGTGTATGTGAAAAAAAAAAAAAAAGTGTGCGAGAGAAGAGAAGAAAATAGAGAATATCTTGAGAGAAATGTATGTGTGACAGAGAGAGAGAGAGAGTTTGTATGAGAGGGAGGAAGAGAGTGTGAGAGAGCGAAGTAGTTTGTATTCGAGAGAGAAATTTGTATGTGTGAGAGCGAGACGGGAGAGAGCCGAGCTATGTGAGAGAGAATAGTAATGGAGAGAGAGAGACTGTGCGTGTGATCTTTTTTCTACCTACCATTTTCCTTTTCTAGACTGAGCTCTGCGTGTGTTCTGAAGAAATGCATCGAAGCATTAAGCATGGATACATCCACTCTGTGTCAAATTGTCTAGACACCATGGAGAAGTTTATGAGAGTGACTCGGAGAAGTGCTGTTACGTGCCGAATATCTTTGCGGACTGTCCTCGTTCTGCGTGCTTGTCAGTTCTCCGTTAAGTTGGTTAAAGATTATATGTTAAAAAAATTTTTTTAATCTAGATCCATTCACATAACATCACACGAACGCAGCATGCGCTTCAGACCATGATCCAAACGCAAGACAACACGGACGACCGACATGCATGTACATGCTGATGCTGCAGGTGTATGTACGGACACGGCCCTTCTTCCGGGAGTTCTTGGAGAGAGTGGCCTCCCTTTATGAAGTGATCCTGTTCACCGCCTCCAAGAAGGTCTACGCCGACAAGTTGATGAATCTCCTAGACCCCGAGAAAAAGCTCATCAAGTGAGGCGACTTATTGTACTGATTCTTTAACTTTTTTTTTTTTTTAAAGTAATGTATATGCAGTTGCCAGATAACTAGAGCACTTTTCTTTTTTTTTTTAATTTTTCAGTTGTCTTTTTTTTTTTAAATTTCAGTAATCACATATCACGCATGTGTACGCGTGCATGCAGACACACACACACACACACACTGTCTCGCTCGCTCTCTCTCTCTCTCTCTCTCTCTCTCTCTCTCTCTCTCTCTCTCTCTCTCTCTCTCTCTCCTCTGTGTCTCTCTTGCTCTCACACAAACACACACACACTCTTGCACACAAATCTGAATCACATTACAGATCTGAATTATAATCACATATGCACACATAATTGCGTGTGCGCGCTCACACGCACACGCATACACACACACACACACACAGTCTCGCTCACACACACACAATCACACAGAGTCACACACACACACATATACACACACACACACACACACACACACAGTCTCATACACGCACACAATCACAGTCTCACACACACACGCACACACACATACACATACATACACACCACACACACACACACACACACACACACACAATCATACAGTTAGACACACAAACAGTGTGGACTGTTTTTAGCAAGTTCTGCAGAACTGAAATAAATGGAATCACTTTTTTTTTTTCAAAGCATTCTTCTCTGTATGTAAACTGTGTTGACTGTTCACAGGCACCGTCTGTTCCGGGAACATTGTGTGTGCATCAACGGCTACTACATCAAGGACCTGAGTATTCTTGGTCGGGATTTGTCCCGTACAATCATCATCGACAATTCTCCTCAAGCCTTTGGTTACCAGGTGTGTTATTGTCAACTTCACTCTTTTTATTCTGTCAAGTCACTGGGCACATATGAAAAATGGATTTGCCCTCACCTTATTCAGTTTAGCCATGTTTTGAATGTACAAATTTTTTCCCATAACTAGTTCTTGCAAGTTTGTGCAGCGTTTTTTTTTTTTTTTTTGTTTTTTTTTAATGATGTCTAAATTCTCAAAAAGTGTTTTAGCAAATTTGTGGAATTTCTTTTTTTTTTCCTTTTGTTTTAATGTCTAAATTCTCTTAAAGTGTGAAAGATGAAACTGCTTGCCTCAGAATGTTTCTACAGTCTGACAACAAAGGCACTGGAAGAATAAGATGATCTTTTCATTCAGACTGTTGGTCTGTATTGCAAGTTTGGTTTTCTCTTGATATGAACATTTCCTTTGTTTCACCGTCTTGCTGGTGGAAAGAGTGACCTTTGACCTATTTAAAAAAAAAGAAACGCTCTGAGAGAAAACTACACTTGTTTTTGGTCAGCTGGAAGGGATTGTGTATGTCCTTGGTAGTCTCCCTTGGATTGAAATTGGACAGACTGTTGCTGACTGTTCTGCGTAATGATCACAGTGTTTTTAACATCACTCTCCCCAGCTGTTTTCGTTTGTGGTTTGCTCTTTCAGCTTCTCACTGTCGCCTTACTATGTAATCAGTGTCAGGAGTGCATTTGATACCTTTTATTTTTTATCCTTACAATTCAGCTTCTCACTGTCGCCTTACTATATACTCAGTCTCAGGAGTGCATTTGATACCTTTTTTTTTATCCTTACAATTCAGCTTCTCACTGTCGCCTTACTATATACTCAGTGTCAGGAGTGCATTTGATACCTTTTACTTTTTACCCTTACAATTCAGCTTCTCACTGTCACCTTACTATATACTCAGTGTCAGGAGTGCATTTGATACCTTTTACTTTTTACCCTTACAATTCAGCTACTCACTGTCACCTTACTATATACTCAGTGTCAGGAGTGCATTTGATACCTTTTACTTTTTTACCCTTACAATTCAGCTTCTCACTGTCACCTTACTATATACTCAGTGTCAGGAGTGCATTTGATACCTTTTACTTTTTTACCCTTACAATTCAGCTTCTCACTGTCACCTTACTATATACTCAGTGTCAGGAGTGCATTTGATACCTTTTACTTTTTACCCTTACAATTCAGCTTCTCACTGTCACCTTACTATATACTCATGTCAGGAGTGCATTTGATACCTTTTACTTTTACCCTTACAATTCAGCTATCACTGTCACCTTACTATATACTCAGTGTCAGGAGTGCATTTGATACCTTTTACTTTTTACCCTTACAATTCAGCTTCTCACTGTCACCTTACTATATACTCAGTGTCAGGAGTGCATTTGATACCTTTTACTTTTTACCCTTACAATTCAGCTTCTCACTGTCACCTTACTATATACTCAGTGTCAGGAGTGCATTTGATACCTTTTACTTTTTACCCTTACAATTCAGCTTCTCACTGTCACCTTACTATATACTCAGTGTCAGGAGTGCATTTGATACCTTTTACTTTTTACCCTTACAATTCAGCTTCTCACTGTCACCTTACTATATACTCAGTGTCAGGAGTGCATTTGATACCTTTTACTTTTTACCCTTACAATTCAGCTTCTCACTGTCACCTTACTATATACTCAGTGTCAGGAGTGCATTTGATACCTTTTACTTTTTACCCTTACAATTCAGCTTCTCACTGTCACCTTACTATATACTCAGTGTCAGGAGTGCATTTGATACCTTTTAATTTTTACCCTTACAATTCAGCTTCTCACTGTCACCTTACTATATACTCAGTGTCAGGAGTGCATTTGATACCTTTTAATTTTTACCCTTACAATTCAGCTTCTCACTGTCACCTTACTATATACTCAGTGTCAGGAGTGCATTTGATACCTTTTACTTTTACCCTTACAATTTAGCTACTCACTGTCACCTTACTATATACTCAGTGTCAGGAGTGCATTTGATACCTTTTACTTTTTACCCTTACAATTCAGCTACTCACTGTCACCTTACTATATACTCAGTGTCAGGAGTGCATTTGATACCTTTTACTTTTTACCCTTACAATTCAGCTTCTCACTGTCACCTTACTATATACTCAGTGTCAGGAGTGCATTTGATACCTTTTTTTTTTTCCCTTACAATTCAGCTTCTCACTGTCACCTTACTATATACTCAGTGTCAGGAGTGCATTTGATACCTTTTACTTTTTACCCTTACAATTCAGCTTCTCACTGTCACCTTACTATATACTCAGTGTCAGGAGTGCATTTGATACCTTTTACTTTTTACCCTTACAATTCAGCTACTCACTGTCACCTTACTATATACTCAGTGTCAGGAGTGCATTTGATACCTTTTACTTTTTACCCTTACAATTCAGCTTCTCACTGTCACCTTACTATATACTCAGTGTCAGGAGTGCATTTGATACCTTTTACTTTTTACCCTTACAATTCAGCTTCTCACTGTCACCTTACTATATACTCAGTGTCAGGAGTGCATTTGATACCTTTTACTTTTTACCCTTACAATTCAGCTTCTCACTGTCACCTTACTATATACTCAGTGTCAGGAGTGCATTTGATACCTTTTACTTTTTACCCTTACAATTCAGCTTCTCACTGTCACCTTACTATATACTCAGTGTCAGGAGTGCATTTGATACCTTTTACTTTTTACCCTTACAATTCAGCTTCTCACTGTCGCCTTACTATATATACTCAGTGTCAGGAGTGCATTTGATACCTTTTACTTTTTACCCTTACAATTCGGCTTCTCACTGTTGCCTTACTATATACTCAGTGTCAGGAGTGCATTTGATACCTTTTACTTTTTACCCTTACAATTCAGCTTCTCACTGTCACCTTACTATATACTCAGTGTCAGGAGTGCATTTGATACCTTTTACTTTTTACCCTTACAATTCAGCTTCTCACTGTCGCCTTACTATATACTCAGTGTCAGGAGTGCATTTGATACCTTTTTTTTTTAACCCTTACAATTCAGCTTCTCACTGTCACCTTACTATATACTCACAGTGTCAGGAGTGCATTTGATACCTTTTTTTTTTCCCTTACAGTTGTTTCAAAACGGAGGGAGTGACTGAAGGCGGAAAGTGAAGCAAAATTTAGAAGAGAGCGGGTTAGTTACCGCCAAGGACATAGACAGAAAGAGAGGGGGTTAGTTACCACCAAGGACACAGACAGAAAGAGAGCGGGTTAGTTACCGCCAAGGACACAGACAGAAAGAGAGCGGGTTAGTTACCGCCAAGGACATAGACAAAATGTCCTGTACTTTATTTGTCTGTGTCCTTGGCGGTAACTAAACCCCCCTCTGTTTCTAAATCTTGCAATTCAGCTTACGATTGTAAAAAGTGAAGTAAAATCTTGACACTGATTTAAACTGTACGGTGACTGTAAGGATTCAGATGGAGTGTGTAATGCTTTAACCCACGGTGATTTTGTTGCATTTGGATGACAGTATTCCCATAGAGAGTTGGTGTGTGTGACGTTTTATACTGTGTGATGGTTGTGTTTCAGTTGGACAACGGTATTCCCATAGAGAGTTGATGTGTGTGGTGTTTTATACTGTGTGATGGTTGTGTTTCAGTTGGACAACGGTATTCCCATAGAGAGTTGGTGTGTGTGGTGTTTTATACTGTGTGGTGGTGTGTTTCAGTTGGACAACGGTATTCCCATAGAGAGTTGGTGTGTGTGGTGTTTTATACTGTGTGGTGGTGTGTTTCAGTTGGACAACGGTATTCCCATAGAGAGTTGGTTTGTGGATCGCAACGACCGTGAACTGATGAAACTGTTGCCTTTCCTGGAGAACCTCTGTCACCTGGTGAGTTCCATGCAGGTGTCAACACACACACACACACACACACACACACACATACACATACACACACACACACACACATACATACACATACACACACACACACACGCACACGCACACATACACATAACACACACACACACACACACACACACACACAATCCCGCCGAATCCCTCGCTTTCCATCCTTTCCCTTAAAACATTTTTTGGAATGAAAATTTCTTATAATTGTTTTAAAAAATAGAAACGAGCAAAAGGGTTTACGAAAATCTTTGGGAACGTCTGATTGGGCATCTTTAAAAGGGAGGATAGGACCTAAACAAGTAAAATCAGGACTTGACATAAAAACAAAAGCAAAAGCAAACACAAAGGAAGAACAGAGGTAGCTGGCTTGTAGTCACTACAGTGTTGTGTGTACTTGTGACTGCAGAGCCTTCTTTACAAAGTGGAATTAACAGTGGTATGTGGACTACCAGGCGATACTGGTTACACAGTTCCCATAATGGTGCCAGAGTTTGTGTATTTTTTCAATGCGTGTTTGTGGAAAGTGGAATGTGCCTTTTTTGACTGAACAGTCGGCTGAAATCGGGTCTTAATGGGGAGGGTTATACCATTTCACTTTCAAAGTTCGACTTAAAGGCAGCTCTTTTTAGGGAGGGCTATACCATTTCACTTTCAAAGTTCGACTAACGGCAGCTCTTTTTAGGGAGGGTTATACCATTTCACTTTCAAAGTTCAACTAACGGCTGCTCTGTTTATGGAGGGTTATACGGCTGCTCTGTTTATGGAGGGTTATACCATTTCACTGTCAAAGTTCAACTAAAGGCATCTCTTTTTAGGGAGGATTATACCATTTCACTTTCAAAGTTCGACTAAAGGCAGCTCTTTTTAGGGAGGATTATACCATTTCACTGTCAAAGTTCGACTAACGGCAGCTTTTTTTAGGGAGGATTATACCATGTTGTCGGTGACTGTGGAAGTCGTGTTTAAAATTTTGGACAATTTCATGTCTCCACTCCAACCTGAGTGAAATTGGTTCTTTAATCTTCAGTGATGTGTTGAATTTGTGTTTGGTTGACCTCAAGTGTTTGGTGATTGAAACTGCACTTTTATCGTTAGCTTTTCAGTTGCTCACTTTTATTGGCTCATGTGTAATCAGAGTCGTTCTTTTTTCATGATAATGACTGCATTTTACGCGACAATTGACATTTTTCACAACAGTCGACATTTTTTCACAACAGTCTGCTATCTGCGCAATGGCAGACACGAAAGTGCAGTAGGGGAATTAACGCTAGAGCGGTGTTCGTCCTAGACATTTTCTCCAGTCATAGTTTCATTGTAGCAATTCTATTTTTGCTGCAATTTTGGTCATTCTTTGGCAGATATTTTGTGCAGTCGTCATATCAGACCAAAATTGGTTAGGTGAGAGCAGTGGCAGTACGGAGTCAGTTTATATTGAATAAGGTCAGTCATGTTCATTCAGATTTCATCAAGGATGGGGCTGTAGAAAAGGTCGGAATTTGCAGCTTCCAGTGTGATATTGTTTGAAGTGTTTAAATTGACCTCAGAAATTGAAGGACTTCACAGATACCTTATTTTTGTTTTAAAATCCTGAATATTGTTTGAAGTATTTCAGTGGGGACAGAAATACAGTGATTGTTTTACATGGTTTGTGTTTATGGTGTTTTTTTTTTAATTTTATCCTGATTATTGTTTGAAGTGTTGCAAAGAAATCAGGAGTGGGGTTACTACCCCCAATATATATACATATTTTTTATCCTGAAAATCTTTTGAGTGTTACAAAAAGATATTGAGTAGGGGTATTACACATATATATACATATATTTTATCCTAAAAAATCGTTTGAAGGGTAGCAGCGAGGTCTGAAATCGTTATGACCTTACAGAGGGGCGGCAGGTTGATGCAGTTTGTCGTAAGCTTTGTGTTGTATGGTATGACCTTACAGGTGCGACAGGTTGATGCGGTGTGTCATAGCTTTGTGTTGTATAGGTAGGGACCTTACAGGGACGACAGGTTGAGCGGTGTGTTCTTATGCTTTGTGCTGTAGGTATGACCATACAGGGTGCGGCAGGTTGAGCGGCGTGTCTTTATGCTTTTTTTGCTGTGTGGTAGGACCATACAGGGTGCGGCAGGTTAATGCAGTTTGTGTAAGCTTTGTGCTGTAGGGTTTATGACCTTACAGGGTGCGGCAGGTTGATGCGGCGTGTCATATGCTTGTTGCTGAAAGGTATGACCTCACGGGTGCGGCAGGTTCTGCGGCGTGTCATATGTTTTGGGCTGTGGGGTATGACCTCACAGGGGCGGCAGGCTGATGCGGTGTGTCATATGCTTTGTGCTGTGTGGTATGACCATACAGGTGGCGGCAGGTTGATGCGGGTGTGTCATATGCTTTGTGCTGTATGGTATGACCTTACAGGGTGCGGCAGGTTGAGCGGCGTGTCATATGCTTTGTGCTGTATGGTATAAACCTCACAGGGTGGGGCGGGTTTTGATGCGGCGTGTCATATGCTTTGTGCTGTATGGTGTGACCTCACAGGGTGCAGCAGGTTGATGCGGCGTGTCTTATGCTTTGTGCTGTGGGGTATAAACCTCACAGGTGCGGCAGGTTGATGCGGTGTGTTCATATGCTTTGTGCTGTATGGTATGACCTTACAGGGGCGTCAGGCTATGCGGTGTGTCATATGCTTTGTGCTGTGGGGTATGACCTTACAGGGTGCGGAGGTTGATGCGGTGTGTCATATGCTTTGTGCTGTAGGGTATGACCTAAACGGGGTTGCGGGGGTTTGATGCGGTGTGTCATATGCTTTGTGCTGTATGGTATGACCTCACAGGGTGCGGCAGGTTGATGCGGTGTGTCATATGCTTTGTGCTGTTATGGTATGACCTCACGGGGTGCGGCAGGTTGATGCGGTGTGGTCATATGCTTTTTTGCGTTATGGTATGCCATACAGGGTGCGGCGGCAGGCTGAGCGGTGTGTCATATGCTTTGTGCTGTGTGGTATAAACCTCACAGGGTGCGGCAGGTTGATGCGGGTGTCATATGCTTTGTGCTGTGTGGTATGACCTTCAGGGTGCGTCAGGCTGATGCGGTGTGCGTATGCTTTGTGCTGTATGGTAGACCATACAGGGTGCGGCAGTTGATGCGGCGTGTCATATGCTTTGTGCTGTATGGTATGACCTTCAGGGTGCGGCAGGTTGATGCGGCGTGTCATATGCTTTGTGCTGTATGGTATAAACCTCACAGGGTGCGGCAGGCTGATGCGGCGTGTCTATGCTTTGTCCCTGTATGGTATGACCTTACAGGGTGGGGCAGGTTTATGCGGCGTGTCATATGCTTTGTGCTGTATGGTGTGTGACCTCACAGGGTGCGGCAGGTTGATGCGGCGTGTCATATGCTTTGTGCTGTGTGGTATGCCCTCACAGGGTGCGGCAGGTTGATGGGGGTGTGTCATATGCTTTGTGCTGTATGGTATGACCATACAGGGTGCGGCAGGCTGATGCGGTGTGTCATTATGCTTTGTGCTGTGTGGTATGACCCACAGGGTGCGGCAGGTTGATGCGGTGTGTCATATGCTTTGTGCTGTATGGTATGACCTTACAGGGTGCGTCAGGCTGAGGGCGGTGTGTCGTATGCTTTGTGCTGTAGGGTATGACCTTACAGGGTGCGGCAGGTTGATGCGGCGTGTCATATGCTTTGTGCTGTATGGTATGACCTTACAGGTGCGGCGGGTTTTAAATGCGGCGAAACAGCTGTTCAGAGCAAGTTACTTAGTTTTGAGTCGCAGGGGAGTTTACAGCTGCAGAGACCAAGCTGTGAATGCAGGTGAGGGAAAGAATTTTTTTCTGCAGGCCGCTCCCCACCACAGCTAACCGCGCTGTATTCGGCCAACTGAATGTCATCTGTGCATAGCTGGTCTGGCAGCAATGCGTTCGGCAAGGTTGAGCGGCCATTAGAAATGGGGCTGTGGGTTTTGATAATCAGGCATGAAATTCGTCCCGCTAAAGGCGGATTTCCGCCCATTTTTTTTCATCTGCGCCGCCCGAAAAAAGGAGTGCCGCCCCAAAAAAAAAAAATCCTGAAATAAACGTTCTTTCGATGCTATTCCCATTTGGACATTTGCAAAGTTATTCTCAAAAGGGTCAACCGGTCACTTCCGCCGTTAATCAACATCCGGTCTTTTCGCGGCTGTCGAACGTCGGACATGTACTTGGCGAGTTTGTTAAGCGCGCCGCGATTTCAGGGCAAAAAAAAGGGGTCGAGAAACGATTGGAGGTGGGAAGGGCTAGACCAGAAAGTGGACGATGTTCGATTTTGGTGATGTGATTCGTAAATTAGACGAAAAAGGCGCTGCATTTTGTGTTCCTTTGTGGAAAGATTGTGAATATGGCGTCGTGGTTTCATTGCACTGAGATGCCATATGATAGGGCAGTCCACAAGAAAAACGCCAGTGCTGTGAAGGACAACACCACCATTTGCAGGTATGTAATATATATATATATATATATATATATATATTATATATATATATTTTTTTTTTTTTTTTTTTTTTGAAGTAGTTTACTTAGGCTGAACCCCCCCCCCCCCCCCTCTCTTCTCCTGTCCTTTCCCCTTCCCTGCACTCCTTTCGCTCCTGCGTCTCTCTCTTCTCTCTCTCTCTCCTCTCTCTCTCTCTCTCTCTCTTCTCTCTCTCTCTCTCTCTCTCTCTCTTCTTCTTCTTCCCTAAAACACTGGTTCACTCAAAAACGATTTAGGTCACCAGCGCGCTCTCTCGCACACAAGCGGCTTCAAGTAGGCCTACATGCTCTCCTTGTGTCATCTTCTTATCATAAATTTGCTCATATAATTTTATGATATGTATTGTTTCATTATTTTTTAATCGGCTCCTTCCCGTCTTATATTGCACAATATTATTGTGTTTTTCTTTCACATGATCTTTCATGAGTGGTTTTCCTCTCTCTCTCTCTTTTTTTTTGCTTCCCTCCCCCCCCCTTTTTTTTTTGCTTCCCCCCACCCCCCCCCCCCCCCCCCCCCCCCCCCCCCCCCCCCCCCCCCTCAAATTCCATCTTACTTTCCCCAAATACCTTCTACGTTATTTTCATGTCTTAACAGAAACTGATCACACGTTGTGCCTTGCTCTCTCTCTCTCTCTCTCTCTCCCCTCTCTCTCTCTCTCCTCTCTCCTCTCTCTCTCTCTCCCCTCTCTCTCTTCTGATCTGGCTGTTGAAAAATGACGTGGATGGGAGTATTAGCAGAAGTGGAGTGAACTGCAGAAAACTGTTTCAAGGTATGTGTCACTCAGCATGCAACTAACCTTACATGTTTTGTTTTGTTTTTTTTAGATTTTTTGTGTACAATTGACTGACTGAATCAATATTGTGATGAAATTGTCTCATTTGTTTTGAAGTGAACGAGTCAGTATGCACATGTATATATATGATTTTAAGGTATTATTTAACTGAAAAAATGAAAATGTTGCTTTTTTGGGCCCCTTCTTCTTAAAAAGCGCTGAATATAGGGCTTTATTTGCAGTTTTAGGCTTTTTATTTTATTTAAAAAAACTTCAGCTTCAGGGGGCTCTGCCCCCTGACCCCCGCCAGGGCGTTGCCCCTGGACCCCCCTGGGGGCCTACGGCGGCCCCCAGACCCCCGCCAATTTTTCAGCCTTTTTCACTGCTGGTCACTTTCATGCCTGATAATTAGTTATTGTCATGAAAAATGTAATATATCTGCACTATTGAGATGACTGAATTGGCGAATTCCCAACAATTCTTTTGATACCAAACTCGACTGGGTTTATTTTCTTGTAGATAACATAGATGCCGCATGAAAGCTTGTACGCAAGTGGTCAGGCAATATTAGAACAATGACAACAAACACAAGATTGTGCAAAAATGACATCATCACTTTCTGGGAAGTTAATTTTCCATAGTTAAGTAGTACACAAGTTTGATACATGCCTCTGCTCAGACTACAGCAACAAAAATATTGGATTACAAATGTGTAAAGCCTTGTTTGTTTGCCCTTTCACTAAGTGTCTCAATAAGGACGGAAATATAAAGCTGTGGGCGTGTCATATGCTTTTGTGCTGTATGGTATGACCTTACAGGGTGCGGCAGGTTGATGCGGTGTGTCATATGCTTTTGTGCTGTATGGTATGACCTCACAGGGTGCGGCAGGTTGATGCGGTGTGTCATATGCTTTGTGCTGTATGGTATGACCATACAGGGTGCGGCAGGCTGATGCGGTGTGTCATATGCTTTGTGCTGTGTGGTATGACCTCACAGGGTGCGGCAGGCTGATGCGGTGTGTCGTATGCTTTGTGCTGTATGGTATGACCTCACAGGGTGCGGCAGGCTGATGCGGTGTGTCATATGCTTTGTGCTGTGTGGTATGACCTCACAGGGTGCGGCAGGCTGATGCGGTGTGTCGTATGCTTTGTGCTGTATGGTATGACCATACAGGGTGCGGCAGGTTGATGCGGCGTGTCATATGCTTAGTGCTGTGTGGTATGACCTTACAGGGTGCGGCAGGTTGATGCGGCGTGTCATATGCTTTGTGCTGTTATGGTGTGAACCTCACAGGGTGCGGCAGGTTGATGCGGCGTGTCATATGCTTTGTGCTGTGTGGTATGACCTCACAGGGTGCGGCAGGTTGATGCGGTGTGTCATATGCTTTGTGCTGTATGGTATGACCATACAGGGTGCGGCAGGCTGATGCGGTGTGGTATGACCTCACAGGGTGCGGCAGGTTGATGCGGTGTGTCATATGCTTTGTGCTGTATGGTATGACCTTACAGGGTGCGTCAGGCTGATGCGGTGTGTCGTATGCTTTGTGCTGTATGGTATGACCATACAGGGTGCGGCAGGTTGATGCGGCGTGTCATATGCTTTGTGCTGTATGGTATGACCTTACAGGGTGCGGCAGGTTGATGCGGCGTGTCATATGCTTTGTGCTGTATGGTATGACCTTACAGGGTGCGGCAGGTTGATGCGGCGTGTCATATGCTTTGTGCTGTATGGTATGACCTCACAGGGTGCGGCAGGTTGATGCGGCGTGTCCTATGCTTTGTGCTGTGTGGTATGACCTCACAGGGTGCGGCAGGCTGATGCGGCGTGTCATATGCTTTGTGCTGTGTGGTATGACCTCACAGGGTGCGGCAGGTTGATGCGGCGTGTCTATGCTTTGTGCTGTATGGTATGACCTCACAGGGTGCGGCAGGCTGATGCGGTGTGTCATATGCTTTGTGCTGTGTGGTATGACCTCACAGGGTGCGGCAGGTTGATGCGGTGTGTCATATGCTTTGTGCTGTGTGGTATGACCTTACAGGGTGCGTCAGGTTGATGCGGTGTGGCATATGCTTTGTGCTGTGTGGTATGACCTTACAGGGTGCGTCAGGCTGATGCGGTGTGTCATATGCTTTGTGCTGTGTGGTATGACCTTACAGGGTGCGGCAGGCTGATGCGGTGTGTTGTATGCTTTGTGCTGTGTGGTATGACCTCACAGGGCAGGGTTCGTACGCCCCTTGAAGACCCTTGAAACCCCTTTAAAAAACAACTGGGTCAAAAAGGCCCTTGAAAACCTTGAAAACTGCAGATATCCCTACCATCCCTTGAAATCCCCTTAAAAATCGTTTTCGGACCAAAACAGACCGTAACATTTGAAGACGAATCGGAAAACAAACGCGAACAAGACTTCGGACATCGATTTTCACCTCTCGAATCGTTTTGGGTGTCGTCTGCTTTTCAAGCAACGGGAAGCAATTCAATAGTTGGTTATCGTTTGCGCATGCGCAGTTCGACTTCCGACAAAGAGCGCCATGCTCCCTCATCTTCGGTGAATTCCAGCACTGTTGCGTCTGCCATCATGCCAAAGGGAAATTGCGCATTTGATCCGTTGTGGTTACAGAAGGAAAAATATCGAAGCTGGATCACTGAATGCAGAGACAACAAACATGTTTTTTTCCGTAAAGTGTGCAAAAAGACCGTTGATGTTCGGGCAATGCAGACCTGTTTACTTCCCGTTTTCGCCGGGAGATTCTCCCGTTTTCGTAGGTCACATCCCGGTCTCCCGGTCATAGCATCGATCTCCCGATGTCCGATTTGGTTTTCTCCCGGTTTGCGCCGTCTACGCACTCGGCAGTTTGAAACAAGGCACTTTCGAAAGAAACCCCGAGGTCCGCTCGCGCTACGGCACTAGGCCTAGGCCTAAGCGACGCATAGATAGGTTAGCATCACGCCGGCAGCACACATGCTGCCTAGCGTCAGAGCATACTACATTGCAGTAATGTAGTATACTCTGCTAGCGTACAGTACAAAGATGCTTGTCACTCTTTAGTGCGAAAGGCGCGAAAAGTATCTGCATTCAAGATGGCGGCGAAAGAAGCGAAGCTCCATGAAACGGACAGTGAAGATGACACTACTAGGCGTGAAGATAGCCATGGAAGTGGAAATCATCGGCGAAAAAGAAGAAATATTTACAACGATTCAAACCATCGTACTCGAAAGATTTTCCGGGATTAGTGGCATCACCCAAAGGCGAAGATTTTGCGTTTTGCCGAAAGTGCAATGTTCACTTCGGAATTGGGCACGGCGGACAGCACGACATAAAACGCCACATCCAGACTGAGAACAAGTCGAACGCCTCAAGCAGCGATGGTGGACGGATAACTCAGTTTTTTTATGGCCGCTTCACCTGCGGAAGAGGAAAAAAAAAACATGCTGGAACTCCAGATCACTCGTTCCGAGGCAACGTTGTGTGGCGTGATCGCTGAATGCAACTTGCCGTTGGCGTCAGCTGACAAGCTTGTGCGAGCGATCAAGTGGATCAAGTGGCATCCTGACCATTCCTCACAGCAATGCACACTGCGAGAGGGTGTTCTCTTGTGTGAGGAAAATCCGAACAAGCCAGAGAGCCAGCCTTGGGGATTCCACCGTGGAGAGTCTGCTGATCCTCAAGTCCACCCCCAATGACTTGGTGGAGGATGTTCAGAGTTTCTCAGAAACCTCTCTGAAGAAGCTGAAGTCTGCTTATGCCAGCAGCCTGAAGCAGTGAGATCCTTTCAGTCATGTCTGTCCCCCCATCTCCACCACCTCCCTCCCACCTACCCCTTCTTCAGAGTGAGATAATAGTAAATACCCAAGTTCTGTATTTTCTTCCTATCCCCACCCCCTACTTCAAAGTGAGATGGCATTCAAGCACTGTGGTTTTTCCTCCTATCCCCACCTCCTACACCAATGACTTAAGTTCTGCAAGTATGAGAGTATGGGCTATTTCAGCGCTTCTTTGGTGAGTTTTTGTTGTTTTTCTTTCTTTGTTTGCTTTAATAACATTTTAGCTTACTTTTTAAAGCTGTCATATATACTCTCAATTAAATACTGCTATGAGTTGATATTGTACTCTTTGCCTAAGAAGAAATGCCGCGAAGAAAAAACGCCGCAAAAAATCTACTGACTTGACATGCAAATCTACTGACTTGGGAGGTCCAATCTACTGAGCAAGTGAATAGGGGGGTAAACAGGTCTGGCAATGGGCGAATCGGCGGTTGCAAGTCACGGAAAGAGGAAGAAATACGTGGAATTGGAAAAAGCGAGTAGGCTGGTAGTTAATCTTACGGACTTCGTTTGGCAATCATCAAATTCATCAACATCAGGTCAGACCCTTTCCTCAGTAAGAATCGTCAGCCAATTCACAATAACAGCAAATGGGACAGATGTGTTGAAAGCTGAAGTGTTGTGGACGATTCATGCCATCAACAATCATCAGTTTCCGATCTGCTGAAGACAACACGAAACTGTTTGCAGCAATGTTTCCATATTACTCGATTGCGACGAACTATCGGTGTGGGGAAACCAAAAATAGATATCTTGCAACTTTGGCATTGCTCCTTTTTCTGTCAGAACTGAAAAAAGAGTGAAATAACAGACTGAATCTTCAAATCAATCGTCACGTCATCTCCATAGACTTTAAGTGATTCGTGTGTGCGCATTTGTAAAAAAAAAAGAATCCTACTTTATTGTTTAAAAGACAGCATTCATACCACCCCCCTACCCCCCCCTAACTTACCTACAAGCTAGCCTACACACACACACACACACACACACACACACACACACACACAGACACGCACACACACACACACACACACACACACACACACACACACACACACACACACACAGAGACAGGCACACACACATACACAGAGAGACATACACACACAGACACACACACACACACACAGATATACACACACGCACACATACAGAGAGAGAGACACACGCGCACACACACACAGAGACAGAGAGAGAGACACACACACACACACACAGAGACGGAGAGAGAGAGACACACACACACACAGAAAGAGAGAGAGAGAGAGACACACAGACAGAGAGAGAGAGACACACACACGCACACACACACACACACACCACACACACACACACAGAAAGATGCACACACAGACACACTCACACAGAGACAGACACACACACACACAGAGACACACACACACATAAACAGACACACACACACACACACACACACACACACACACACACACACACACCGAACCAAACCAAACAAAAAAAACAGTTGAGTGTGGAGCTGCAGGAAGGCTACCCATGTTCACCTTTTCAAGAGGGATTACCCCGCTCCCTATCCTGCCCCAGAACAAGCATTAGGCTAGTCCAGGCCCGCCAACCATTCACACACACTTTCACACGACAACACATACAGTGGCTGTATTTTAAAAGTAAAGTTTGCTGAGCTCCCTCCTGAAATGTGCCAGAGAGGGGGGTCTCGGCTGCAGCTGCTGGTAGAGAATTAATGAATATGTCATGCTTTTTGATGAATCATTGAATAAGGACTTGAAACAGAAGCAGCTGGACATCCCATGTCACAGCCCTGATATGGCCCTTTGCGGTCGGCTGGGCTATAAGCAACATTATCTCTCTCTCACATCCCATGTCAGATACTGGTCCGGAAAGCAGATTGAAAGTTTTCTTTTTCTGATTACTCAGTTTCTGTGTAAAGACTTCATATTTTATTTTTTGTATTGATATTGAGCGTGGAAAAGACTACAGAAGTGTAATCACCTTATCATCATGGCTGGATTACATGTGTAAGGTAATTATTCACTTTTTTTTTTCCAACTGTACGGCTAAATTTGCCCCTTAAAAATTAAAATATCCCCTTTAGAAACCCTGAAAAACCCTTGAATTTTTTTCCTGTGAGGAAGTGGGAACCCTGCAGGGTGCGTCAGGCTGATGCGCGTGTCCTATGCTTTGTGCTGTGTGGTATGACCTTACAGGGTGCGTCAGGTTGATGCGGCGTGTCATATGCTTTGTGCTGTATGGTATGACCTCACAGGGTGCGTCAGGTTGATGCGGCGTGTCATATGCTTTGTGCTGTATGGTATGACCTCACAGGGTGCGTCAGGCTGATGCGGCGTGTCCTATGCTTTGTGCTGTGTGGTATGACCTTACAGGGTGCGTCAGGCTGATGCGGTGTGTCGTATGCTTTGTGCTGTGTTGCAGAAGGAGGATGTCCGACCTCACATAAGGGAACGCTTTCGCCTTCACACCATGCTCCCACCATAAATCTCCACACGCTTCTCTCCCTCCTGTCGCCGCTGTCCTGCCACCTAGTGGACGACGAGCCTGATTCCCTCCCTTGACTTTCACTGTTGTTGCTTGCCCCTTGTTGTGTGGATAAGAAACGGGTGGGGGGGGGGG
>JAFLJL010000532.1:55000-65875 GCA_018398815.1 Conus ventricosus | reverse complement strand
TTGAATAAAGACTTACCTGAAATGCCGATAATAGTGGACCGAAGGAGGGCAAAGAAGCCAACAACCACCCACTTGCCTGCGGTGAGGGAAAAGAACGCGGTTTCTGATGCAGACACTTCCGATGACGTAATGCCGTCGGCGTCATCCTCACACACAAAAAAAAGTCATTACTGAAGTTCGAAATGCTGGATCAAAGTCTGAAAAGTACCTCCAGACAGAAAAAGGTTCTTCCTGGTATTGCCATCCTGCACGATTCTGTACTGAATGGGGTGCAGGCACGTAGGCATATCTTTCCTGTGGACTTCGTGTCATCAAACGTAAATGCCTGTCCATGGATGATATTGAAAGAGCTGCTAGATCTGCTATAAACGCTTACCCAGAACTCGATGCTGTCGTGTTGCACTGTGGCATCAACACCCTGAGAAACAAGACCCCTCAGGCTGCTAGGCTAGTGAAGCTTTTGTTGCTGCCGTGCACAGGTTACAGTCTGAGCGACGATTCCAGTGCCGCACTGACCACAGGAAGTTCTCCTTTTTCCCGAGGACCGTTGTCGACTGGAACTCCCTCCCAGCTGATGTTGTCGAGGCCCCCTCCCATAATGCCTTCTGCTCGAGGGCATTGAGGGCCCTCCAGGCACAGTAGAACCCGCCTCTCCCCCCCCCCCCCCCTGCCCCCTCTCCTCCCCCCCTGCCCCCTCTCCTCCCTCCCTGCCCCTCCCCCTCCCCCTCCCTGCCCCCATCCATTCCCTCCCAGCTCAACCCTGCCCCCACCTACTCCCTTCCCGCCTTAAAATTTTCTGCACACACTCGCGCTTCGCCACTAGTATGTTAATAATGGTCAACCTGATGACCGCTGAACATTACTGGAAGAAGAAGAAGAAGAAGAGCATCAGAAAGTGAAAGTTGTTATTAGCAAAATTTTGCCAGTGAAATATCCTTCCCTGAATGCAAAAAGAGACCTTTACAACGCCTTGGTGTTCGCTGAGCTGGTGGAGAACAAGAATATCTCTTTCATCAGCCACGAGAACCTGCAGCCGAGAGGTCTCCGGGATCAGCTTCGCCCCCAACCAACGAGGAGCGTCAGTGCTGGCCGGAAACTTGGGCAGACATCTTCACGGTCTTTTCTGGAATCAGCCCCAGGGACGTTCCAAATCGTACTTTCAGCCGCATATGGGGTTCTTTGACTGGAGGGGGTTTTGGTACCCCCTCTGGTGACTGCCTTGACAATGTATATTTTGAGCTGTAGTTAATCTCTGTGTGTGTGTGTGTGTGTGTGTGTGTGCGTGTGTGTGTGTGTGTGTGTGTGTGTGTGTGTGTGTGTGTGTGTGTGTAGGTGCGTGCGTGTGTGTGTTGTTGTTCTTCAGTTTAACGTCTTCCCACTTAAAGTGATTTCAGACGGATTGTGTAATAGTGTGTGTGTGTGTGTGTGTGTGTGTGTGCGTGCGTGCGTGCGTGCGTGCGTGCGTGCGTGCGTGCGTGCGTGCGTGCGTGCGTGCGTGCGTGGTGTGTGTGTGTGTGTGTGTGTGTGTGTGTGTGTGTGTGTGTGTGAGCGCACATTCGCGCGCTCCTGTGTATTTAGATGCATGAGTGTGTGTGCGCGCTTGTGTGTGTGTGTGTGTGTGTGTGTGTGTGTGTGTGTGTGTGTGTGTGTGTGTGTGTAAGTAAGTAAGTAAGTAAGTAATTTCTTTTTGTGTATGAGGGTTGTTGAAAGTTAAAGACAAATTCCTACTGGACTACGTAATAGATGTGGGCATATCGAACAAAGTAAAGCATAATTATTTAAAATGTTTGGTAAAGTCAGTGGAGTCGATCTATTATGTGAAATATTAGAACCAGCTTTGAGCACTGTATTCTTTACTCTTGGACAATCTAGTAGCAGGTGACGTACACTGAGAGTTTCCCCACACATGCATGTAACATTTTTACTGTATTTGGTTCGAAGTGAATTTAAGCGCATCCTATGAATTAAAGTTACTACCTCTCTAGATGTCGTATTTTCAAATTTGTCTAATTGAGTTTTGGGGTGGATGTCGGGATTTGGCTGTATACAGTTGTGATAATATTGGCTATCTGTGTCTTCCAATAACCTCTTGAAACTGTTAAAGGATGCTCTAGTAATTAAAGTATAACATTCTGATAGGTCTAGCGGAATGTTCAGAGTAGTCGTTCCTTCAATGTTGCGAGCTGCTCTCCGAGCAGCTTGATCAACTTTCTCATTTGTTGAAATTCCACAATGTGATGGCACCCAACAGAAAGTCACATTTATTCTTTTCATTGATAGGAGATGTGTCACGTAATTAATTTCTGTAATAGTCTCACAGCGGATCTTTGGATTTAGAGACTGTAAGGCAGAAAGGGCTGACTTTGAATCACTGCACAATAAAAGTTGACAATTTTCTATGGAAGACTTTAAAACATACTTTAGGGATTAGAACAGCAACTAATTCTGCAGTAAATATTGACAAGTGTTTGCCAAGATGATATAATTCCTCCACTTTTAATTTTGGTATTATAAAAGCTGCTCCTGCTCTATGGTCATCTAACACTGAACCATCTGTAAAAATTTTCAGATGATCCTTATGTTGATCTTCCAAATAAGAATTTACATAATTTTTTAAAAGATATGGTGGATCGTTTTTGTTCAGTTCAGTATAGTTTGTGTCATAATTTGCTTTGGTTTGTTCCCATTTGGGAATGGGTGGAAAGGACGGATTGACAGCTATTTTACTTTGGTTTATGTTTGGGTTTTTTCAGAAGAGTAGACGTGTATGACTGAATAGATTTTGCTGATTTTATGTCTTTTGCTCTTTTAGCAAAATCTGTATCTGAATTTAGAGATACTTCATTTGTACAGAAACTTTTTTGTGAAAGGTTCTTTAAAACAAATTTGGTGGAGGACACTTTTCGAAACTCGTTCAAAGGTAAAATTCCAATTTCATAGTATGTCCCAATGTTGCAGGTATGTGTGGGAACTCCAAGAGCAAGTTTATATGCTTTGCAGTCTACACTTTGTAACTTATTAAGTAGATGCTGTGGAGCGCCGAAGAATACTTCTTGAGCATAAATCAATCTAGACCGCACAAGAGCTGAAGACAGGAGTGTTAAATTCTCTGTATCTTGTCCCCATTTTTGTTTGCTTATGATCTTTAGAAAGTTTAAACTTTTTCTTGCTTTATTCAAAATATGATCAATATGTTGGTTCCATGAAAGTTTTGATGTTAAATATACTCCTAAGAATTTAACAGATTTGACGTATTGTAAGACCGATCCATTCAGGGTAAATTGTGGAAGTTTGTCTGGGTCATATCCAGAGTTAGATTTGTTTTTTCTGCCGACAGTGTCAATCCATTTTCATGTAAGAAACTACTGATATTGTTTAATTCATGTTGATATTTGATCTTTATATAATTTAAGAATCTTAATGGGGTTTTTCTTTTCATAGTGACTTTCATCCACAAACATATGTCATCAGCAAACTGTACTAAAACTACGTCTTTGGTTATGTCTGCAATTAGGATATTAAACAGGATTGGAGATAATACTGATCCTTGTGGAAGACCCATTTCCAGTGTTCTAGTGGAGGAATATGTATGCTCTATTCTTGATTGAATAATTCTACTTTGAAGGAAAGCTTTGACATAATCATACATGGTTCCATTTATTCCAATAGTTCTCAGTTTATACAAAAGTCGTTTATGCCACACTTGTTCATACGCTTTCCTTATGTCAAAGAAAGTTGCCAAGATGTTTTTACGTCTTGCGAATTGCTTTTTAACATTTGTAGTGAGTTTCACTAGATGTTCCGTTGCTGATCTGCCTTTCTGAAAACCAGCTTGATTTATAGGGATAATTTGATGTTTATTACAAAAGTACAGCAATCTGTTTAGGACAATTCTTTCCATTAGTTTGCATGTATGCGACGTTAAGGCAATTGGACGGTAGCTGTTTATGTTACTTCGAGGTTTTCCTTGTTTATGTATAGGAACTATGATAGAATGCTTCCATAATGAAGGCAAATTGCCATTTTCCCACCATTTTTGAATGAAGACCGCGATAAAGCGTTTAACATGAGGTGGGACATGACGTAGCATTTCACTGGAGATACCATCTAAGCCCACTGATGTTTTTTTGGTTCCAAGATTAGCAAGACATTCTTCTACTTCTTGAACTGTTATGGGAGCATTCAGATAGTGGTTTGCAACAGGGTCTGGATTGTTCTCGGTGAAGTTTTCTTCTTCTTGCTCTCTGTGCAGTCTACTTTCTGTTGATAAACTATCTTTGCTGCCATTTTTGGCGAATATGTCAACAAAAGCTTCGGCCTTTTCTAGATTAGATGGGAAATCTGAGTTTGGGAGCTTGACAGGACACCTTGGCAAGTTTACTCCATTTTTCATGGTTCTTAACCTTTCCCACACTTTTTGGAAATCTTTATGATTGGATATTTCATTCTTACAACAGTTAGACCAATATTGTTGTTTTGCTTGTGCTGTGATGTAATTAAAATGATTTTTGGCTCTTTTTTTCTCAAGAAGCTTTTCAGCGCGCGCTTCTCCTTTACTTCGTAAATATTCTCTCAGTTTGATGTTTTTCTTCTTTTTCTCTTTTTCACACGACTCATTCCACCAGACATTACCTGTGTGCTTTTTTTAACTTGATTTAACAGGTTTTATCATAGGTATTGACTGATTCGCGGCAGAAAGCATAGCATTCTGAAACCGATCATATAGGTCGTCAATAGTTTTTGTATCAAGTTCTTTTGTGTCGACGAAGAAAGTTTTCAGTAATTCCGTGAATTTACCCCAGTTAGCTAATTTATAATTATATTTTGGGACTTTTTCCTTTGTCAAATCTATTGATTCAAGCCTTGTAGTTTCGAAGGTAGTAATGATTGGAATATGATCACTATTTAGTGTGTCATCGAGGGTTTGCCAATCACAAAGTTGTGCTAGATCTGGAGATACTAAAGTTAGATCTATTGCACTTGGCTTGTGCTAAGGGTTGTCAGGAACACGTGTTATTCTCCCGTCATTCAAAAGATATAAGGACGAGTCGACGAGATTTTCAATAAAACGGTTACTAGTAATCAACTGGCAGTCCTTTTCCCAAAACGGGGAATAAGCATTAAAATCTCCAGTTACAAGATATCTATTGTTCTCATCTGGTCTTAAATGAAAAGATCGTAACCATTCAGAATTGTGCTCGTTAGGTCCCCGTGGTAGATAGACTGACACTACAGTTAACACGATGTTAGTATTGACCTGAACCCTGACTGCGCAGGAATAGGAGTCAGGTGTGTCTGGTGGAACGGGACTTGCACAGGAGGTGTAGTTCTCTCCTTCCTTGATGTAAATGGCCGTGTTGATTTTATCATTAGTGTTCCCCTGTTGAACAATTGGGGGGAAATAATAGCCAGCGAGTTTAGGTAATTTGATTCTATGTGTGTTTAGGGATTGTAAGGCCAATACATTATAGTTTTCCTCTTCAAGTTTTTGTACTAATTGGTCAAGGGAGGTTATAATAGATCGACAATTCCACTGAAATACCTTAAAAGAAGCGTCTTTTAACATTAGAAATTGTCACGTATCAACAAAACTTGTTTGTAAGTTAGTGCAAACAATATTTAGATAAAGTAAACAACAATTATAGATTATTAAATGATTATGCCAATGGAAAATTGATGATGATTTTGTATGCTACAATTTGGATGTCAATGTGAGTTACAGTCACAAGTGGTGCTGGTATTGATTTTGCAAAGTTCCACTTTCACCAGTCGCCCAGCACGCTGAACCTGTTGCTCCAGGGGTCCAGGCTGTAGAGCACAGGATCCGGGTAGGGCTGGTAGTACCAGGATGGCTGGTGCTGTGATCGTCGGGTCTTCCTGGGTCGGCTCCACAGAAGGTCTCTCACGTGACGCCCGATGTTTCTGGCCAGGATGCTGGCACCACTGTTGGTGGGGTGAAGGCCGTCACGGAGATGCCAGGAGCTCGTACGCAGGTTATTATGGCTGATCAGGCTGATGTCGCTGTCTTCATTTAGCTCTGATGTCAGGAGGGCGTTGAACAGATCTCTCTTGATGTTCAGTTGAGTATCTGTGACTGGAGCTATTTTGCTAACGATTATTTTGAGACCAGGATTTCCTTTCTTGATGTGTCTGATACACTGCACCAGATCTTTACTGCAGTCCGTGGGAGATGTTGACTTTAAATCATTCACTCCACAGTGAATCAGCAGCGCGTCCTGTCTTTGATATGCTGATTCAAATGTTTTTTGGATATCCTTGATTTTGAATGATTTCCGAGATTCTGCTTGGAATCCAAACGAATATCCAAGTCTCCTATCATTGACTTTGTTTGTAACAGAGTCATGTATCAAAAGCAGGCTTGGCAGATCAGACTCAGTTCTTTCGTCATTCTTTTTTCCTTTCGAAGCAGAATCCTGATGTTTTGCTGTCTCCTTGACGTAATGTTTTTTTGCGTCACTTCGTTGTTTTTGCTGTGTTCTATTTGTCATTTTATCGGTGTTTCCTTTGCCTTTGGGCTTGTTTGTCAGTCTTTTTTGCTGAGGGCCACTCTTCTGTTGCTCCGCGGGCGATGGTGCTGGCCCCGAGCTGACTGCTGCAGCATAAGATTTATAATTATAAATGGGCTGTTCGGCAGTCTGAGTGGCAACGCTGACCATTGTTGACATTTTGTTCTTCGTTATCATCAGGTCAATTTTTTTCATTTTGGTTTTGTAAAGTTTTCTCTAAGTTAAAAACTCGATTGCACAATTTTTCTATTACTGTTTTCAGGTCAGTAACAGTACTACTTACAGTGTTTTCGCTAGACCGGCTAGCAGGCCTGTGACTAGAAGATTGAATCATTCCACAGGTCGTTTGGCCCAAGGGAACAAAACGGTCCTCAGCTCTCGGTTTTCGTTCTCTCTTGTTGTTGGCTGATTTGTTCTTTCTTTGATCGCTGTTGTCCAAAATCAAAGTGGTCAACGCTGAAGGACTTCGCGTCCAGGGTCTTGTTTTGGAGAACCTGGTCATTTTCAGGAACTTAAGCAAAATACTCAGCAGGCGTGTTGCTTAGCTGTTTACTATAGCCGCCATCTTGTGTGTGTCAGCGTGTGTGTGTGTGTGTGTGTGTGTGTGTGCGCGCGCGCGTACGTGTGTGTGTGTGTGCGTTATGCACTGATGGGAACGTGTGAGTGTGTGTGCGCGCGCGCGTGTCTTTGTGTGTGGCTGTATGTATGCCTGTGTATAAATGTATACGTTAGATATACCTGGATATTCTGTTTTGTGAAGGCACACCACATTCATCATTGCAAGTGTTAATTGAGGTCAGACCTGCACTTTTGAGACATACAAGTTCCCTGAATAACGAGTGTTCATAGCCTTCATCGTTCTCATAGTCAGTATACTTAGTAGTGTGCTATTCAGACATTGGTTTATTGTTTTTATAACATTGTTCTTTTCGTGTTTTCTTTGAATGTATAGTTTAATTGTTAAGAAGAAGATGTTCCCCAATGTGGGCTATTTCGTAATTATTACTACTGTAATAGGTCACTCTCAATATCAATCAATCTTGTTTGGTGGAGAATGTGCCGTGAAAGCCTATAATTTGCATAACAGCAGTTATGTTACAACTTGCAGTCTGCCATGAAAGCTAAGCAAAATGATTGTTTCAAAATATTTCAATGGAATGCCAGATCACTTCCCAGTAATTTATTATCTTTTGAAAATCATGTTCTGGAGGGAAACCACTCTGTGCTAGCACTTCAGTCTCTGAATGTGGAAAAGCACAGACTACCTAATTTGGAGAATTATTTCTACCCTCCACTTTACACAGTCAGTGAATCAAACAAAAAAAGTCCAGACTGCGCTATACATCAGACGGACCTGGAATTTACCAGGATCGTTCCATTTCCGGTGCCGCAGGAAGATGAAGGTGTATTTGCTACAGGTGCTGTAATCAAAGTGAACAAAGACTCAGTGTACAATATACTTTCTGTATATTATCCTAATGGACCCCAAGAGGATAATACAGACTGGATGAAGAATACAAATTTAACAAGTAAGAAATGGATCATTGTTGGCGACTTTAATGCTCATGCACCATTTTGGGATTCTGAGTGTTCTAAAGTTTATTCCAACAGATTCGTTGAAAATATTATTGATTCCTCTTTAGTTTTATTAAATGATGGTCGAATCACAAGAATTCCAGATGTTTCAACTCACAAACCTAGCGTGATAGATTTATCCTTAGTTTCACCTAGCATTGCAGTAAACTGTAATTGGTCTATAGGAGAAGATTGTTTGGGAAGTGATCACCTCCCCATTACTATAATCTTTGATGATGACATAAATAATGATGTAACAGACATCGAAGACAAAATTCCTAAGTTTAATTATAAACTTGCCAACTGGGATGCCTACCAGATTTTTTTGCATCGTATAACACAACATTTATTGAGAACGATGATGTTAATTTATTTCATTCTAATTTCAGCGAAGTCAAACTGTTAGCAGCCGAGCATTCTATCCCTAAATGTAAATTTAAAAAGATTGGTAAATATGTGGGTAATGTATGGTGGACGGAAGAATGTAGACTAGCTGTTAAATCAAAGCGAATAAGTTACAAGGCTTGGTTACGAAATAAGACAGAAGAAAATTTTGTCTTTATGAAGCAAGAAAAGAACAATTGTAATAAAATTATTGCTCAAGCTAAAAAGAAATACTGAGCAGAATTTTGTGAGACCGAAGTAAAAGAATCGAAGGATATGTTTAAAGTTTGGAAAAAAATAAAACAAATGAAAAATTGTTACAAAACACAAGCTTACCCTGTAAAATTAACAAAAGAATTTCCAAGCACAATGGATAAGGTGGAAGCTTTCTCCCATTTCTTCTCGGAAAATAGTCGCGCTGTAAATCTTCCAGCAGAAATCAAGTACCATAGACATAAAGAGGAACAAAAAGAACAATATAAGAGTCCCATACCAGACAGTAATAACTACTTAAATTCTCCATTACAATCATCAGAACTTCTTGAAGCGATAGAATCCATTACATCTTATGATTCAGCAGTGGGCCTAGATGGTATTTCTTACGAGCTTCTTCGTCACTTGTCTTCTTCGTGGAAAATATTACTACATTCGTTGTTCCAAAAATGTTGGACGTACGGCACCATTCCTACAATCTGGAAAAGTTCAGTGGTAGTACCAGTACCAAAAGAAGGTAAAACGAGAACATCTGTAAATAGCTATAGACCCATTGCTTTAACATCCCATGTTGGTAAACTTCTTGAAAAAGTTGTACAAACACGTTTATTTTATTATTGTGAAAAAAATGACATTATTCCAGTCCAGCAAGCTGGATTCAGAAAAGGGCGTTGCACAACTGATCATTTAGTGAAACTAACTTCTCATATAAAAAAGGCCATTTTCACGCAGAAAAAGTACATTAGCTACATTCTTTGATGTAAAGAAAGCATATGACCGTGTTTGGCATGCTCGATTATTGTATAAACTGGAAATATTGGTATTTCTGGGAATATGTATGATTATATAAGAAAAACTTTCTGGAAGGAAGAAATATATGTACACGAATTGGAAAAATATATTCATCATTCAGGAAAATCTTAAATAAATGTTAGCGAACCGCCCAGAGAACGTGGACAAACGAGTCACAAGACAAAACACAACGCGTTTCGACCTCTTAGGTCTTCCTTGGGTGATACATAAACGAATAAAACAACGAAAATTCACTTAGCTTTGATCGCTTCAGATCGCTTAGGGTTCAGCGCAAGGAAGAAGGCGTTGAATGAAGGCTTCAGGAAAATAGATATGGGTATTGCTCAGGGATCTGTTATTGCACCTTTATTATTTACGATCCTTATATATGATCTCCCAAAGGCATTGTCAAAATCCACTAATGTAGTGCAGTATGCAGATGATATTGCCATTTGGATTAATACTTCATTAAGGAAGCACTCGAATAAAAGGGCAGTAAAATTTGTACAGACAATGTATCAAGGAGAATTGGACAGATTGTCTGCTTACATAAAAGAGAACGGTCTTGAATTATCTGGTGAGAAAACTTGTTTAATGCTTTTTAATAATGGCGAAAACCCAAAAGCTCTGCCCAACCATATTCTTGACGACAATGTTCTACAATATAAGCAAACAGTCAAATTTTTAGGAGTGTTTTTAACACCGAAGCTGAACTGGAAAAAGCATATTGGACATTTGATAGATAAAGCTAGGAAAAGATTAAATTTGCTCAAAATTATATGTTGTCAACCATGGGGTCAAGACTGTACTGCATTTTTACATTTATATACACCGTTAGTACGATCAAAATTAATATATGGACAGGAAGTATACTTCTCTGCATCTAACAATCTTTTAAAGAACTGCAAAGCTTAGATAGTAAAGCTTTAAAATTAGCTTTGGGTGTTTCAGTGCACACAAACACAATGAAATGCTATAAGGAGACAAACATTTTACCTCTTAATGAACAACGAACGTTGGATGTGTCCAAATACGTTGTAAGAGGCCTATCTGTAAAAAAAAAACTCGGCTACTGATGAAATTCGTATGGATTCCAACAAGGAATACCCCAAAAGGTCTAAAAATATATCATACATAGAGCCAATTAGAAATTTCATTTGTGAGCTTATGTCAGAATGTAGTATTGATATTGATGCAATTTCGAAGGTTCCCATTTTTTCCTCAAATGCCCCCATGGGAGCATTTCAACGCAAAAATTGATGATGAATATACTACTTTGAAGAAAGATGACAATGTAAATATTCTAGTAAATGAAGTTCGAGAACATCTCGAAAAGACTTATCCGAATCATTTAAAAATATTTACAGATGGTTCAATAATTGAA
>JAFLJL010000532.1:35000-45000 GCA_018398815.1 Conus ventricosus | reverse complement strand
ATCCGTCCAACCCCAGCCCACCATGAATTTGCAGACTTGCGCCGGTAACTAGCCCTTATACCGGGAGAGAGAGAGAGAACTGTTAAGTGGGTTGGCTGCACTCGCAAGTAACCAGCTACGCCAGCTTCTTCTTGTACGCTATTCAGCGCGGTAGGCCTACCACTTGAACGTAGCCTTTTGCCTGCACCAAAACCACCGTGTGTGTGGTTCAAACTTGGCAGCATCACTCAGTCCCAGTCGTGAAGCGTGGTGAACAGGCAGCCAACCCGTGAAGAAGAGGCAAACACAGAACCAATCAGGATGTCCTGAATGACTCCTGTGTGCGTGACGGAACTCTAAAACGTAGCCAATAGCGAAAGATACTGATCCTGTGTTCTCTACATCTTTGACTTTCAAGTTGGTGACGCATTGAAAGAAGATATAGACTGTGGTATGAAGTACGTTTAGCACTCTCCCATCTTGATGCGAGAGATAAAATGAACTGCAGGAGCCACGAAGATTTAAGTAGAAAGGGCACATGAGAGAGAGAGAGAGAGAGAGAGAGAGAGAGAGAGAGAGAGAGAGAGAGAGAGAGAGAGAGAGAGAGAGAGCGCAGACCACTGCCAAGGCAAACGGGTCCTTGATGTACAGTTTGTTCCGGATCTTTATCGAGGCATCAGGGGGGGGGGGGGGGGGGGGGGGGGGGGAAGATGCAAAGCATATAAACGTACTCCCAGTTTATCTTGAAACACGTGTACATGTCAAGGGCATGTTTACCATGAAAATACCCATGATCTACCAGTCAGTTATTAGATCTAAAGCTATCTTAAAATCCGTCAAATACAGTACTTTCATAGACAAAAAAAAAACGTCACAATCAAACATGCGTCATAATGTATTCTGTCACTGAGATCAACTTTCTGAGATATTCCATAGAGAAGAAAACCCGTTTTGGCCGTTATAGCCGTTAGTAACGGCTATTCCGGTAAAATAAAACATTTGGCATCATCCGTGACCCAGTAGAAAGAAACTCGTGGAGAGCGTGGCAGCAGAGAGTCCTCAGAAGAGAAGCCCCCTTCAAGCAAGTGTTTCGCCCTTATCTCCTGACACTCTAGGGGGGTTGGGCCACACCCGGTTCATGACTCCGGATGTCCCTCTGCTGCCCCCTTTTTTTCCCCATCTTGGGACGAGCCATGGCTGGGATTCGAACCCATGACCCTCTGGACATGCTCATTTTCTACTTAATGACTCGCGCTTAACCACTGAGCCACAGGGACACCTGATATTTGTAGGGAAATTAAGCCTTATGAAGTTCACTTTTGTTCCTCCTTGACCAGATCCAGCTTGAACACCTCTCTGCCGCTTCTGCCATTGCTTTCAGGGCTCTGGTTTTTTCCTTCCTGCAACTGAGAGCTGTTTCATGAGGCTGTATGCAGACGTTCCTACAAATCCCCTAGCTCCAATTTCTGCAGTGAGGACTTTGACCTGATAGCCTTCTCTCCTCAGGCTGTTTGCCAGATCAGCATACTTTTCAGTCTTGTAGATTTGAGCTGCCTCCATTCTGTTCTCATATGGCACCGTGAGCTCGATCATGATCAGCTGCTTGGTTGACTTAGAGTGGACTACTATGTCTGGTCTCATGCCACTCTTGCTGATGATCTCTGGTGACTTCCATTCTGGGAGGTCTGCAGTGCACTCCCAGTCATCTGCCCCGTCCAGCAGACTCTGCCTGCATGTTTCGAGTGGCAACTGTTGTTCTTGGCCATGATTTGCTGCCTCCTGCCGTGAAGAATGTTGCGGGTGCTTTTGGAGTCCTGATTCTCCCTTTTGATGGTGTTGGTACTAGCCCAGACTACTTGTACAATCTCTTTGAGCACTTGGTTGTGCCTCCATGTGTACCTTCTTGAGCCAGGGCTACTTTACATGAGCTTAGAACATGCTCCACTGTTTGTTTTTCATGGCAGAGGGGGCATGCAGGATCGTCTGTTTTCCCCCACTTCACCAGGTTTGCATTTGAGGGCAGAAGGTCATATGCAGATCTGAGAATGAAGCTGATCTGAGAGGGGCATGTGCCAAATGTCATTCCAAGTTAGACTTCTTTGGAGTGCATTCTCCCACGTTGTCCATTGCCCTTGCTGGCTCTGCTGGACTGCTTTTTGGAGTCTTTTTTGGTCTTCTTCTTTTCTCATCTCCTGAATCATCATGTCTCTTTTGCTTTTCCTTTGACCTTTGACCACCATTCAGTTTTTGGTCACCCCCAGTCCTTGTCTGTTGGTCTGTGTGTGTCCTGTTATTTCTCTGATCTTGAGACATTCTTTTGCAGAATCCATCGCCTCTTGAACTTTCCATTTTCTGCCTGTCTTCAGCTGGGGCTTGATTGCTTCTACCACCTTGTCTCCTGAGTCTTCCAGCATGCTTTGAAGTCTGATCTTCCCTGCCTTGTATTCCTCCAGGATGGATTTCAGTGGTAGTTTTCAGCTGTGCTTGGCGACAGTACAGCGCGATGTCAGTCAGACAGGGTGGGACACCAAACCATTTCCTTGTGAACTTGTTGATTTTGGCTTCCATTGCCTCCACTGTGCTGGTGCAGATGTCGTATATCATCAGAGGCCATAGGAGCTTTGGTATCAGCATGAACTGCAGACACCAGACCTTGTATTTGCCAGGAGCCCACACTGGTCAATGGTCTCCAAGCCTTCTTCCGCCATCTGCTTGGTTTCTTTGCTCTTTGTGTGTCTTTCAGCGTATCATCATACCATCTTCCAAGGCTCTTGACTGGTTCTTCTGTGACTGTTGGAATGGCTGGTTGGCAACACTGAAGACCACAGATTCGGCCACTTTTCCTTTCCTCAGTGAGAGATTCCGTGATTTCTTTGGCTTGAACTTCATTCTGGATGAGGCAACTATGTCGTCCAGCCTCTCCAGCACATGACGTGTCTCGTCTTCTCTGGATGAAATCACTGTAGTGTCATCCATGAAGGCCTTGAGAGGAGGCATCTTGTATCCATCGCCAAGGTCTGTTTGTCTCGCGTTGTTTGTTGCTGCTTCAAGATGAGTTCCATTGCCAGCACGAACAGTATCGGGGAAATTGCACAGCCCATTGCAATGCCCACTTCAAGTTGATCCAATCAGTTGTGTACTCCTTGGTAGAGAACCGCATTGAGAAGCCATTGAAGTACTTCTTGAGCATGTCGCGGATGTTCTTTGGCACATGGTACATCTCAAGAGCCAACTGTATCATCTCGTGGGGCACAGATCCATATGCGTTTGCCAGATCAAGCCACACTACGTCCAGGTCTCTCTTTTCTGTTTTTGCTTTTTGGATTGCGTCCCAGATCATTGTGGCGTGTTCTACACAGCCAGCCACGCCTGGGATGCCACCTTTCTGGACTGACACATCCAAGTACTTGTTTTCCATCAGGTACTTGGTCAGCCTTGCTGCCATGACAGAGAAGAAGATTTTCCCTTCGACGTTCAGTAGTGATATTGGCCTGAACTGGCTGATGTCACTTGAGTTTTGCTTTTTGGGGATGTACACACCATCTGCCGTCATCCACTGGCCGCTGATCTTGGTTTCTCCAAGCCGATCGCACCATCCTGTGGAGCCACTCCAGCACCTTGGGACATTTCTTGTAAAGCTGGTAAGGTATTCCGTTTGACCCTGGTGATCATTTGGCTCTGGCTTTGTCGACCACCTTCTTGATTTCCGCCAACGTTGGAGGCTTGCCATTGAACTGTTCCACAGGGTTGGTTGGCCACACCAGACCTTGAATGTCGAGTGGTGCTTTGCTCTGTGAGTCAGAGTATGTTTTCCTCAGATGCTGCTCAAGAACTCCTTTGTCCACACTTAGGGTCCCAGATTTTGGCTGCTCAAACAGTGTTCTGGCAAACTGAAAGGGGTCTCTGAAGAAGCGCTCTTGTGTCTTCTTCTTTTTGCTCTTCCTCTTCCTCGCAGATTCCGCTTTGCTGAGGGCGCTGTGTTTTTCTTTCAGGTCTTCCCACAGTTTTTCCAAGCCTTGTTTTTCAGCTGGCAGTGCGGTCTTTATTTGCTTCTTGAGGTTGTTCTTTTGGACTCTGATCTTGTCCATCTTTTCTTGGCGTCTGGATTTCTTTGGAGGTGTTTTCTCTTTTGGGGAGTTTTACTCCCATAGGCGTCTCTACATGTGGCATACACAATGTCCCCATATGTGGCTAGTTTGTGTTCCATGGTGCTTTTCCCTATCAGTGCATCGAGTCTTTGGACGATTTTTGCATCCAGTTTCTCCCAATCTTCAGTTTCGTTTGCTCGTGGCAGGTTGAGTTTCAGGCGCCTGGCATCGAGGGCCTGTGCAAATTCCTCATCCGAACCAACAGCGTGGATGTCCTTGGCACTGTGGTTTAAATCCTGGCCTTGGTCTTCCGACGTCTTATCTGCTGATGCAGTGCGCTGCTGCTCATTAGATGAGTCTTCACACATCCCATCTTTGTTCTGTGGTTTTTCATCCCAAGGGTGGTAGCGAAACGCTTTCCACAGACCATGGATATTCCATAATGAACATACCTACAAATCTTCAGAGAGATCGGCCCGGGAAGTTTTGCCTTGAGCGAGTGGAAACACATTTTGACCACGGACGACCCACAGACAGACACACAGACAGCATTTCTTCGTTCCATTGTAAGTACTCCCTGTTCTATAAGAACTGGGGTACAAAAAAAAGAGAAGAAAGCAAGTTTGTGTGTGTGTGTGTGTGTGTGTGTGTTGTGTGTGTGTGTGGGGTGTGTGTGTGTGTGTGTGTGCGTGTGGTGTGTGTGTGCATGTGTGTGTGTGTGGTGTGTGTGTGTGTGTGTGTGTGTGTGTGTGTGTGTGTGTGTGTGTGTGTTGTGTGTGTGTGTGTGTTGTGTGTGTGTGTGTGTGTGTGTGTGTGTGTGTGTGTGTATGTGTTGTGTGTGTGTGTGTGTGTGTGTGTGTGTGTGTGTGTGTGTTGTGTGTGTGTGTGTGTTCTGCGTGCAAGTCAGTCCATGAGCGCTAAAGAAAATATTTTTCCGCCTAGGGAAGTAAGGAAGGCAAGGACTGAAAGAGTTACTTCCGTGTACTTATAAACTGTAAATATAGAAATACGAATCTATCAACGTTTATGTCACTAGAATTACTTGCAATATTCGATGAAAATAATTATTTTTTTAAATAATAAAAATAAAAATTATTTAAAAAAAAAAATTCGGGAGTAATTAGTCGTGAAGTCGTGAACAGGAACCTCACAGTCTTCATGTTCAATGCAAAATTTGTCATAATCCTTGAAGAACAGAATTTGGATCTTCCATTTGATCCAGATCTGCAAGACGGACCCGTACCAAAATTCACAGGTTCCATCCCTGAGCCACATTCCACCTTTCTACCAAGTTTGGTTTAAAGTTATTTGTGGTTTTTCGTGTGTGTGTGTGTGTGTGTGTGTGTGTGTGTGTGTGTGTGTGTGTGTGTGTGTGTTGTGTGTGTGTGTCTATCTGTGTGTGTGTGTGTGTGTGTGTGTGTTATCTGTGTGTGTGTGTGTGTGTGTGTGTCTATCTGTGTGTGTGTGTGTGTGAGAGAGAGAGTGAGTGAGAGAGAGAGAGAAGAAAGAGAGAGAGAGAGAGAGTGGTGTGTGTGTGTGTGTGTGTGTGTGTGTGTGTGTGTGTGGTGTGTGATGTGTGTTGTGTGTGCGTGTGTGTGTGTGTGTGTGTGTGTGTGTGTGTGTGTGTGTGTGTGCGTGTGTGTGTGTCTGTGTGTGTGTGTGTGTGTGTGTGTGTGTGTGTGTGTGTGTGTGTTTGTGTGTGTGTGTGTGTGTGTGTGTGTGTGTGTGTTTGTGTGTGTGTGTGTGTGGTGTGTGTTGTGTGTGTGTGTGTGTGTGTGTGTGTGTGTGCGTGTGTGTGTGTGTGTGTGTGTGTGTGTGTGTGTAACAAATGGATGTGGGCGTGTTCATTTTAATCAAAGAATGGGTAACGTTTCAGTATCTTAAGATGTGTTACTTTCTATAAGGGCTTATTGGTGGCAGTTGGTAGAAGTGGCAACATGATGATTATCAAACTAGAAAAAGTTCACGTTGCTCGTGGTTTAAGTTCATAGACTCTCTCACTCTATCCAACCACAATGATGATTTATCTTCCCATAAAATCAGTGAAACAGATGATGTCAAAGTGTAGATCTGATGACATGTCGCAAATCACTGCTCATGACTTTTACTTGGGGACAACATACGTAACAGATCACGAGTAACGGAACCCATGGTGTAGAGACAGTCAAGGGAAGATAATATAAGGCCTGTGGTGTTGTCGTGCGCCTAGAGATCGCGAGTTACGGAATCCATGGAGTAGAGACAGTGAAGGGAAGATAATATAAGGCCTGTGGTGTTGTCGTGCGCCTAGCTGTACAAAACGTAAAACCAAAAGTAACTAAAAACTATAATTTTTTTTTTAAAGAGAGAGAGAGAGAGGAAGAGAGAGAGAGAGAGAGAGAGAGAGAGAGAGAGAGAGAGAGAGAGAGAGAAAGAAAGAAAGAAAGAAAGAAAGAAAGAAAGAAAGAAAAAAAAATAGAAAGAAAGAGAGAAAAAAGAAGTTTACTCCCGGAGTAAAAAAAAAAAAAAAAAAAAAAAGACTATTGAAATTATAGCACAGAGAGCCCTGTCTCTTCCGTTTGTGGATGTTGACATCTGTCAATGTCAAGCTGTAATTTTCAGCATTTTTTTTCTTTTTCTTTTATTTTTTTTTTTTTTAGAACATGTGTGTGTGGGGTTTTTTTGTTTTTTTTTTTAATTTAAGTGTATATTATCTTAATATCGTATGTGAATAGCGTATGATGAAAAAACAAAACTGTCTAATTTCTCTTTGTGTATCTCCCTTCTCCTTCCTTCCTCACCCCCTCCTTCACTTCCACCCACCCCCTCTCTTCTTCTTCTTCTTCTTCTTCTTCTTCTTCTTCTTCTTCTTCTTCTTCTTCTTCTTCTTCTACGTCTTTTCTCCATCTCTCTTTCTGTTTCTCTGTCTGTCTGTCTGTCTGTCTGTCTGTCTGTCTCTCTCTCTCTCTCTCTCTCTCTCTCTCTCTCTCTCTCTCTCTCTCTCTCTCTCTCCCCTTCCTTCCTTCCTCCCTCCCTCCATCCCCCCCTCTCTCTGTCTTTCTCTCTGGCCCGCGTCGCTCGCTCTTCTGTCTCCCTTCCTCCCTCCCTCCCTCCCTCCTTCCCTCCCTCCCTCCTTCACCCTGCTCTGCTCCCTCCCTCTCTCTCTCTCTCTCTCTCTCTCTCTCTCTCTCTCTCTCTCTCTCTTTCTTTCTTTCTCTACTAGTAATAACTTTTAAAAAGTCCGTGCGACCTGCTGCAGGACCCTTCATGGTGTGGATGACCTCACTCACTCATTCATGGTCTGGATGACCTCACTCAGTCATGGTGTGGATGACCTCACTCACTCACTCATGGTGTGGATGACCTCACTCGCTCATTCATGGTGTGGATGACCTCACTCACTCATTCATGGTCTGGATGACCTCACTCAGTCATGGTGTGGATGACCTCACTCACTCACTCATGGTGTGGATGAGCTCACTCACTCATTCATGGTGTGGATGACCTCACTCACTCATTCATGGTGTGGATGACCTCACTCACTCATTCATGGTGTGGATGACCTCACTCACTCATTCATGGTGTGGATGACCTCACTCACTCATTCATGGTCTGGATGACCTCACTCAGTCATGGTGTGGATGACCTCACTCACTCAGTCATGGTGTGGATGACCTCACTCACTCATTCATGGTGTGTGATGACCTCACTCAGTCATGGTGTGGATGACCTCCACTCCACATCATTCATGGTGTGGATGACCTCACTCACTCATTCATGGTGTGGATGACCTCACTCACTCAGTCATGGTGTGGATGACCTCACTCACTCATTCATGGTGTGGATGACCTCACACTTCACCTCAGTCATGGTGTGGATGACCTCACTCACTCAGTCATGGTGTGGATGACCTCACTCACTCATTCATGGTGTGGATGACCTCACTCACTCACTCACTCATGGTGTGGATGACCTCACTCACTCACTCACTCATGGTGTGGATGACCTCACTCACTCACTCACTCATGGTGTGGATGACCTCACTCACTCATTCATGATGTGGATGACCTCACTCACTCACTCACTCATGGTGTGGATGACCTCACTCACTCATTCATGGTGTGGATGACCTCACTCACTCATTCATGATGTGGATGACCTCACTCACTCACTCACTCACTCATGGTGTGGATGACCTCACTCACTCAGTCATGATGTGGATGACCTCACTCATTCACTCATGTTGTGGGTGACCTCACTCACTCATTCATGGTGTGGATGACCTCACTCATTCATTCATGATGTGGATGACCTCACTCACTCATTCATGGTGTGGATGACCTCACTCACACATTCATGGTGTGGATGACCTCACTCATTCACTCATGGTGTGGATGACCTCACTCATTCACTCAGTCATGGTGTGGATGACCTCACTCACTCAGTCATGGTGTGGATGACCTCACTCATTCATTCATGGTGTGGATGACCTCACTCAGTCATGTGTGTGGATGACCTCACTCATTCAGTCATGGTGTGGATGACCTCACTCATTCATTCATGGTGTGGATGACCTCACTCATTCATGGTGTGGATGACCTCACTCACTCAGTTATGGTGTGGATGACTTCACTCATTTAGTCATGGTGTGGATGACCTCACTCATTCAGTCATGGTGTGGATGACCTCACTCAGTCAGTCATGGTGTGGATGACCTCACTCATTCACTCATGGTGTGGATGACCTCACTCAGTCAGTCATGGTGTGGATGACCTCACTCAGTCAGTCATGGTGTGGATGACCTCACTCACTCATTCGTGGTGTGGTCCAGTTAGTTGCATCCTTTGACGTGTTGCTAATGTGGCTTGCACGCGGGCCCTGTCTTCTCCGTGGTGGACAGAGTGGGAGCGCGGATGAGCGATTTAACGGAGTTGGTTATATGTTGAAAGAGAGAGAGACAGACAGACAGACAAACAGACAGAGAGACAGAGAGAGACAGAGAGAGAGACAGAGACAGAGACACAAACAGAGAGACACAGAGAGAGGAAGAGAAGGAGAGGATGGTAGACAGAGTGTGAGTGCGGATGAGCGATTTAAATGGAGTTGGTTATATGTTGAGAGAGAGAGAGAGAGAGAGAGAGAGAGAGAGAGAGAGAGAGAGAGGAGAGAGAAGAGAGACAGACAGAGAGAGAGAGAGACAGAGAGAGACAATGACAATGACAATGACAATGACAAAAAGTTTAATGAGCCAGGCCTTCTGCCCATGTCAAGGGGAGGGGGTACAAAGGGAAATCATGTCAGGATACTACATTGCAAATGAATATGATTAACATCCATACTAACCTGCAGACGAAATAGCAAGATTACGGATTTTAAATGCATCAGTTAGATATGCAGCCAGTCTGCACATACATTTAGTGTCACACATCAGTAACGATAACCTGAAAGAAGAAGGGTAATTGTAATACTTACAGGGAATGTATTTTTCTCTAACATTTGAGTATTTGGGACAGACGCATATAAAATGAAGTTCACTTTCTGGGACACTCTCACAAAATGGACAGTTAGGGGAGACATTATTAGAGTATCGGTACCGATGCGTTCGTAATGCTGAAACACCTAATCTAAATCTGATTAAGGTCTTTTTCAGTACACACTGTTTTAGGTCGAATAAGTATTGAGATGTACCAAACGATAGTTTGAAAGAAGCATAAAATGTATACCGACTTTTATCTCTCAACTGAGCCTCCCATCCTTGAATGAAACAATCGATTAGTCTTTGCTTGAATTCTCTGAGAAAAAGATGAATATTTTGAACACCTTGGTGTTCCCATACATGTCCGAATCCATATTTGTATAAAGTAAAGCATACGACAGAAACCCAATTGTTCTGATTGTTATAGTGAAGAGCTAACAGCATTTTATAAGATTTTAAAGGCAGACGCTCATCAGAC
>JAFLJL010000532.1:15000-30000 GCA_018398815.1 Conus ventricosus | reverse complement strand
AATCATTTGTCTAAAACATCATTAACTAACCCGGGTATAAATAGATTTCTACTTTACCTGGCCCGGTGATCTTAACTATTCACGAATCACTGTCTCTTTTTCTTTTCCTTTTTTTTTCTTTTCACTGTCACTTTCACAACACGGCACAACTGCTGGCACCGGTCAAGTTAGACTGCTGGCATCGGTCAGGCTGGACTGTTGGCACTGGCGTTGGTCTGTCGATGAAAGTGGCGCTGGCCAAGTATGAGGTCGAACCCCAGTGAAGATAGAACAGTGACTATCAACATCGATCTGTTCTCCTTTCTTTCTTCCTGCATTAACGCATTGCACTCTCTCTCTCTCTCTTCTAGTCTGCTCTTATCAAATGGACATGGTTGCTTTTCTTTTCTTTTTTTTTTTCTTTCTTTCTTCTTCATTAGTTAGCGACTCTCTCTCTCTCTCCACATCTCTCCTCAGTCCTTCCTCTGCAGACTATCTCAGCTAATCCCTCAACTTGGTTCTCTTCTCTCCTCCCCTCATCTCTCTGCTTTTCTCTCCTCCTGCAGAGCTTCCACTCCGAACCTCTCTCTCTCTCTCTCTCTGTTCGTTCTCCCCCTCTTTTCTCTCGTTCTCTCACTCTCACATGCTTCTTATTCGTTCCGATCTGTCCAACAAGGGCGAGTACCATTGGTCAGTATTTTTTACCCCCTACACCCGAAGTTAGCTCCCTCTAATTCCATTGGATATTCAAATCATGACAGTCACGCCTACACACCTTTCTCTCTGTGGTGGTCAATCGGTCATTTAATTGATTAGCTAGATTTCACCCCCACCACACACTACCTTCCCCCCTTCCCTACTTAACTGGCGCCGTGTGGGTTAAGTCTGGGCACTGGTCAGTGTAAATTGGCCAGATGAGTCTGAGTAGGCGCTACGACTCGTCTCGCTAGACATCGAGGCGTCGGTCAAAGCTGGGTTAGTCCGTCTAGCCGGACAGACCGTCTCTGTGAAGCCTCTCCCCTATGCTTAATTGGCCGGATCCGAACCATGGGCCCGTCTATGTGCGCCCAGAATGTTTGAGTTAGGACTTATGTCCAGTTGAAGTGGCCGGCGACGGACCACACTTTGTTGTGTTGAATTTGACCGTGACAATTTCCCCCTTGCAAAAGACTATGCACCGCATTGTCTCAAAACAACGGTACAAAAAAAGACAACAACCGAATTTGCTGAACCACAGCTACACGTGCAAAGTTTGAAAAATACTTTACAACCAACGGTTTACAAATTAAAAAATATATCATTAGTGAATACCCCTAAAATGATTTTCATTTGACTTGCGCGCTTGCGTTTTTTCCCAACTCATTTTTTTGGGCCCCTCTGTGCGCCCCTTTTTTCCAATTCCCCTCCCTCCCGGATTTCCCCACACCCTTTCTTTCACAATTTCAATAAAAAAGCACAACCCTAATATGCTCACGACCCCAAGGACATTTCACTGAGGAATCTCCATCCCATTATTGAAAATTAATGCATTACTCCACAAGCGACTGTTGCCCCAAGCAAAAACTAAATTTACATGAACAAATCTCCCCCCACAAAAATATAAAAACCAAAGAAAAACGGGGGAATTTGAAACCCAAAACCAATAAACAAAAACTGTAACCCAACCCCCCCTTTTTATAACCCAAAAGGCACCCGGGATAGGGCTGATTTCCCTCAAGTTGCAGTTTGCAAACAAACGCGTTTTTAAATAGCGGGGCTCCGGCATTCGTCGACCGGAAGTACTGCACCCCCGGTACCTGTGGGGCTGAAATTGCCATTGCCCAACGCAGCACTCGGGCTTTTTTTCAACTGCGCCCCCTTGAAAGGAATTTGAGGGGTTTGGGTGATCAGCCCTCTATCACAAACCCCTTTCCCATACAAGTTTTTTGTGAAAAATTTCTGCACGGCCCCACACAACAGCCAAACACTCCTTTTTCTACGGGTTGCTACCCTTTTTTTTTTCTTAAATTTTTGGGTAAAATTCCCTGCTACCCCTTACCTCACAGGAAACTCAAACCCCCTTCTGCTCCTGCAACAAAAATTCCCCCTACCCCACCGGCCTGATGCATCGGGCCCGCAAAAAAAAAGGGTTTTGGGAAATATCTGGTATTTTTTCAATTTTGGGCCCGGGAACCTGGGTTTTTTCCAACCCCCGTTTTCATCCCGGGCCGGGCCTCGCTAAACCACCGACCACTCCCCCGGTTTCCCCCTGCCTTGACCAAATCACGGGAGAGGCCCTCGGGGATTGCAGAAAAATTTTGGGAAAACAAACCCCTATAAAACCCAAAAAAAAAACCCCTACAACTCCTAAATTCTTTTTGGTCTTTGGTCTCCCCTAAATTTTATCATCTTCCCCCCCCTTTCCTCTTTTCCGGCTGCTTTGTGTCGCCCCCGAAAACCAAAACCTGGGAAAAATTTCCTACTGGCTAGCCCTTCTTTACAGTGACACACCCCCCGGGTAGGGACTCTTTCGGGAAAATTAGGAAACCCAAAATCCCCCCTTCTTCTCGGGGCCCTTTTGTCACCTCATCAATGTTTGCGGCTGCCCCAATGTCTGGGCCTCCCCGGAATATATTTGCGGGGGGAAAAAAACGCAGGGAAAAAAAGTTTTAGTTTCCCTTTTTCACATAATTGGGGTAATCCCTCCCAAAAAACCCCCTTTTTCAGTGAGGGTTTGAATGGTCCCTTCCAATGCATCCCAGCTTGTTGTGCCCCGGGGGAAAGCATTACCGGGGAACTTGATCTCCCACCTTGGGGGATTGCTTTTTCACCTTCCTGTCAAATTTGTTTCCCTTCTGAACCCCATAGCCTCCGCAAATTTTTCCCTTTGAAAACTTACACTTCTCATACCTGTCCCTATTTTTTGGAACAGGGCGAGATTTGGGCCAATGGGAAAATCGAAGCCATCTCCTGAAGGGGTTTGTAAATTTAAAAGGGGGGGATGTTTTTAAGGGGCCCCTTCCTTTCACCCCCCCTTCCCCCCCTGCCTTTTGACACACGTCACAGGGACGCAAAACGCTTGAGGGTCTAAAAAGGGCCCTGGCCAAGGGAAAGCCCTTTAAAAGATTCCCGTTCGGGCTGTTTTCCCCGGTCCCGAAAATGACCCCCATTGAGCGACTCTTCCCCAAACGGGGAAACCAATGACATTTCCCACGTTTAAACCTGCGGGTTCCCTCAAACTGATTTGGGGCCCCCCTTAACCTTTTTTCCCCTTTTGGTTGAACAGGGGTAAAACCCAGCCCCCCTTTCACAAAAAATTCTGTCCACCCCTCAAACCTCCTGTTTTTTCCCCACCTTTTTGCCAATTAAAAAACTTCACAACAAGGGGTTCTTTTTCCCTTTGGCCTCCCCCAAAAAAACAGGCGACCCCATCTTCCCCCCGATTTTCCTTCCCTGGAAAACAACTAACTTTTTAAAAACCCCCTTTTCCCTCCTTCTTGTCCCTTTGTTTTGGAAGCTGTGCCCCGGGAAAGCAGTCAAACAACTCGGAATCCCCTGGACCCTTGCACCTGGAATTTTCCCAAAATGACAGTTTCCGTAAAGGGTTTTTTCCCATCACCAACGCAACAACTCCCCTGAAAAGGGAAAGGGGGTAAAAATTTTCAACTTAGCAACGGGGAAAACCCCCATCACAGGGGCCTTCAAATAATTTAAAGGTCTGGTTTTGGGCCCTGTCAAACCCTTTTTTAAATCGCCCAGCGTTTTCTTTACTACAACCCGCATGAAAACCCCCAGTGCCCTCGAACACTTTAAACCCTCGGGGGGGGCCAATCCCCCCCTTCTTCCACGGGTTTAACAAAACCACTAAACCTAGTGCCCTCCACCCTGACATTTGACTGCTGCCGGGGCTACCAAAAAGGGGTTTCCCACTCCCCCCCCCCTTTTCAGACTAAAACCCTTTTTTGGTTCCACTGCGGGGTTCTTTTCCCCTTTTGACGCCCCTTTTATCCCCCCTTTTGGCAAGGCTGTCCCCCTTCGGGAAAACCCATCAACAACCCCTGCCAATGTCCCTTTCTTGTGACAAATGAAAAACCTAAGGTCCCTTTCCCCCTTCCTTTTTGCCCCCCCCGGGTTTCCTGCAGATTTTGCAGAAAACTCTCCAAATTCCCCTTTGCACCTTTCCACCGGGCCCCTAGCACCTTTTCTCCTGCCCTGGGCCCCCAAACGGGGCCTCCCCTTTTACCTCTGCGAATTTCAAAAAACTTCCCTCCCGGTCCCTGGCGGTCCCTTTTTAAAAGGGTATTTTTTAACCTCAGGGCCGAAACCCCGAAAAAAAATTTTGGTTTTTTCTAATTTAGCTCTTTCAATTCAGCGAACCCCTTTTTCGTACCATCAACTCAACCCATTTCCAAAATATTTTTTTAAACTTGCACCAAATGGGGTGTCCCGTTTCCCCTGTTTTGAAAATCTAGCGAACAAAAATTTTCTTTCTGAACCCTTTCCCTTTTGGGGAGGTAAAATCCCTTCTTTAAAAAGGACCCCTTAACCCCCACCAAAATCGGGACTGTTGTTTCTGCGGGGAAACGCAGGGGAAAATTTAAAAAATCCCCTTAAACCCGTCGGGAAAAGGGCCGGGAAAAAAATGACCCCCCCAAAATTTTCCGGGAGGCCAAACCCGGACTGGTCGCAAACGTTTTCAAACGATGATGAAATCATAAAACCGAAGGGTTTCCTCCGGGGGGAAATTTTGGAAATTTTTGGGTCGGGGGGGGCAAAACTGGGGCCAAGTCACGGGGGAAACTAATTTCCCACCCTCGGGGGGTTTTAATTTCCCTTTTTGGTATTCCCCCCTTTTCTAATCAAATTGTCCCTTTTAGCGTTTCGCACCCCTGATTAGCCTAAAACCTTAATCTTTCTTTTTCCCCGGTCATTTTTTTTCTTTTTTCCTCGTCATTTTTTTCGGTTTCCTGGCTGCGCTACCCTTACCCCTTTTCCCTGCCTGCTTTTTCAACTGCAAAAAAGGGGCTTTTTTCCCCGGCGCGTTTCATCTTTTTCCCCATCTTTTTTTGGGTTTTTTTGGGACAAAATTGCCGCAACCGTCCCCCCTTGAAACCTAAATCACGAAAACACCCCAAAAAATTTGTTAAATAGGGGTTTGTTTTTTTTCTTCCCCCTTTTATATCTCTTTTCTTTTTTTTTTTTTTTTTTTTTAAAAACAAGATTTTATTATTTCGACGGGCCAAACTGGTGGTTACCGAACGGGGTGCCCTTAATACCCAAAATTTCCTTTTGGAATGAAAAATAAAATTTTTGGGAAAACGTAGTTAGTTTTTTTTTTAAGGACCCCCCCAGCGCCTACCCCAACCCTTGAAGGGGAAAAAAAATGGGCAATCTGTCCCAAAATTTAATTTACTCTGGGGCTGAAATCCCAAGCCTAGTTTTAAAAAACTATCTTGGAAGCAAGGGCCAAGCCTAAATTTTAACTATCTTGGGAACAAACAGTAAACAACCCCTTGTCTTAGGTGAAACTACTTAACCCCAACCCGCTTCCCTCTTGAAATTGAACAATTTTAATAAAATGGGCCAAAAAACCTGGCAGGCCGCCAAAAAAAAATTGTAAAAACCTTGGTGAAAACGTGGGGGGGAAAGGACTAGGGGCCGGGCCCAAAAACACACTCACACTTGTTTACAAATCTCTTTTCATATATCATGCATTCGACACATAAACCCTAGAAAAGCTAAAAACTTTACCCCACATGTTCATAAACAACCCATAAATTTGAATAGGGGAAAAAAAAACAAATAAAAATTCTCTTTTTCCCTTTAACTTCAAAAAATTTCTTTGTCAAAAAAAACATTAATAAACCCTTATAAATAATTTTTTAATTTTTCCCCTGGCCGGGTTTAAACTTAACTTTTCCCACAATCACTGCCTTTTTCTTTTCCTTTTTTTTTCTTTTCACTGTCACTTTCACAACACGGCACAACTGCTGGCCCCGGTCAAGTTAGACTGCTGGCATCGGTCAGGCTGGACTGTTGGCACTGGCGTTGGTCTGTCGATGAAAGTGGCGCTGGCCAAGTATGAGGTCGAACCCCAGTGAAGATAGAACAGTGACTATCAACATCGATCTGTTCTCCTTTCTTTCTTCCTGCATTAACGCATTGCACTCTCTCTCTCTCTCTTCTAGTCTGCTCTTATCAAATGGACATGGTTGCTTTTCTTTTCTTTTTTTTTTCTTTCTTTTCTTCTTCATTAGTTAGCGACTCTCTCTCTCTCTCCACATCTCTCCTCAGTCCTTCCTCTGCAGACTATCTCATGCTAATCCCTCAACTTGGTTCTCTTCTCTCCTCCCCTCATCTCTCTGCTTTTCTCTCCTCCTGCAGAGCTTCCACTCCGAACCTCTCTCTCTCTCTCTCTCTGTTCGTTCTCCCCCTCGTTCTCTCGTTCTCTCACTCTCACATGCTTCTTATTCGTTCCGATCTGTCCAACAAGGGCGAGTACCATTGGTCAGTATTTTTACCCCCCCGACACCCGAAGTTAGTCCCTCTAATTCCATTGGATATTCAAATCATGACAGTCACGCCTACACACCTTTCTCTCTGTGGTGGTCAATCGGTCATTTAATTGATTAGCTAGATTTCACCCCCACCCACACACTACCTTCCCCCCCTTCCCTACTTAACTGGCGCCGTGTGGCTTAAGTCGTGGGCACTGGTCAGTGTAAATTGGCCAGATGAGTCTGAGTAGGCGCTACGACTCGTCTCGCTAGACATCGAGGCGTCGGTCAAAGCTGATTAGTCCGTCTAGCCGGACAGACCGTCTCTGTGAAGCCTCTCCCCTATGCTTAATTGGCCGGATCCGAACCATGGGCCCGTCTATGTGGCGCCCAGAATGTTTGAGTTAGGACTTATGTCCAGTTGAAGTGGCCGGCGACGGACCACACTTTGGTTGTGTTGAATTTTGACCGTGACAGTGTGTGTGTGTGTGTGTGTGTGTGTGTGTGTGTGTGTGTGTGTGTGTGTGTGTGTGTGTGTGTGTGTGTGTTGTGCTCTGTGTGTGTGTGTGTGTGTGTGTGTGTGTGTGTGTGTGTGTGTGTGTGTGTGTGTGTGTGTGTGTTGTGCTCTGTGTGTGTGTGTGTGTGTGTGTGTGTGTGTGTGTGTGTGTGTGTGTGTGTGTGTGTGTGTGTTGATTTTACTTCATTTTAAAATTTTGTGCGTTTTCAAAACGAGGTGACTGCATGTAGAAATTGAAACAGAAACAGAATCAGGGAGCCGCCAAACGGAGGAACAAGCAAATCACAAAAACAGACGCAACGCGTTTCGACCTATTAGGCTTTCTCCAGGCAGGGCAAACAGCATTCACAACAATGCAAACAAAAAAATAAGTCCCCGTCAACATCAGTATTAACTAAAACAATCATGGATGTGATCAATCTATGGTGAATAAGACATACTGTTAACATGTAGATGATAAAGAACAGGATTATGATTTAGAAGAATATTTGGAATCATCTGAGCTCATGAACACGAAAGCGTCACCATCCTAACATACACATCTATCGTCACTTCAAGTGAAAAGGTGATATCTCATTTTCATGACGAAAAAAATGCACGTTTTCAAAATGTATGGTAGGGAACGGCATCGCTGTAAATAATCAACTTCAGATTTAAATTCAGCACGTTTTATTCGTTCTGTGTAGCCATGCATTAAGATTTAAAGCGACAGGACTGGTCACCTTTTGTGATTTACCACGTCACCGATATAAACAGTCAGTCTGGATGTTGTATGATCATTGTGTCTTCACGTCAATAATTCACCGTGAGGAAATTCTCTAATACCGTTTTTCTCCAACACCGTCAAATTTGTATGGACACACCGGTTTCTTGCATAAAAGATGCAGGCAGTGAGTCGCGGGTTCGGTTCTCCAGACCAACGAACAAATTCTTTACTGCCTTTGTCTCTACTGTCCAGGTATTGATGTCTAAAAACCGTTCTTCAATTAAACGATCTTTCCTTCTTTCTTTCTTTTTTTTTTTTTTTTTTTTTTTTTAGACCGCAAACGTTTATTTGTCTACGTCGCCATCTGAAAGAGGTGCCCCTTGTCTCTGATTTTTTTTGTTTTGTTTTTAATATCCAATCTGTTTTAGGTCGCGATTCAAAGTCGGTGATGCTCACCGAATCTCACCGATCCTAACTTCACGGAAACCAAAAAAAAAAGAAAAAAGAAAAAAAAAAAAAGAAAAAAAAAGCTCTAGGCTATCTTCGTTGGTGGAAGAAACTAAGGGACTGTCCAATCAAAAACAGCCTGAAGACTTAAATGGCAAACTCTTAAAAAGTGACAAGTCATTGCTCTATCGCTATTCTGCGTGAACATGTTTTTTTTAAGATTCCTCCTGTTTTCAATGAGGGCAGCGTTGGACACTACAACCAGCGTTAAAAAAAAAAGAAATCGGACAAACCTGAGAGCAATGGCTGGAAGAAGCTGTGTGAGACAGGTAGAGAGAGAATCCAGAGAGCTGAGCAGGTGGTGGAAGAAGCTGTGTGAGACAGGTAGAGAGAGAATCCAGAGAGCTGAGCAGGTGGTGGAAGAAGCTGTGTGAGACAGGTAGAGAGAGAATCCAGAGAGCTGAGCAGGTGGTGGCGGATCAATTAGTGCAGGAATGGAATGGGGGGGGGGGGGGGGGGGGAGGGGGGAGCTAATTCTTTTTTTTTTTTTTTTTTAAAGATGTCGTGATGACGGAGGGAGGGACTGGGGGAGAGGAAGGGAAGGAGTTAGATTTCAGTACACACACACACACACACACACACACACACACACACACACACACACACTAATTGAAATCGGACGGGGAGGAAGTTTGGAAGCGAGAAGGAGGGAAGAGTCAGGAGTCGGGGGGGGGGGGGGGGGAGGAGGAGGAAGCTGTAAGTGAGAATGGGAATGGGGGGGGGGGGGGTGAAGGGATGGTGTGGGGGAGGGGGTCGCGGGAGGGAACTGCACAAAGCGGTCAGATGAGCATCGCTGTCACAAACGACTCCATGCTGCTGCTTGTTGCGGCGACACACTTGTCCCTAAAAGCTTACGCTGTGAGGATTACGTTATCATAAGTGTCAACCCAATTTTTCTCATTTTACAACTTTCCATACTGAAAAGTACTTTTTCCCTTATTCCGAGCCATACATTACGGAAAAACGCAAAAACATAAACAAAAATTGCTGTGAATGCAATGTAATACTCAGTATCTGGCAGAACGTCTTGAAACAAAATGGCAGTTTAAGACAGTTTATGAATAACAATAACGCTTACCCATCCAACAGAACCTCCTCTTCCATTCCAGCAGAATGCATCACTGGAGACAGTTTGTAGATCAAATCACACACCCTATAGTGAAACACTGACGATGATGCAGAATTAAAAACTGTTTATAAACCCATTGTTTACACACTCTTCCCTTTACAACATCATGAGTCCCATCAAAGTCACAAACCAATTTGTTCTATGCACTTTCCACTCCTACCAACATCATCAGTCCATTGAAGTCAGGAGTACATCATTACTTACTGTGATCACCAAAGTTTCTAAATCAGTTGTACCCGTACTGAAACTTGTGTACGGCCGTACACACCCGAAATCGTAGGTTTCCCGTACAGCAATCGGGAAAACCGTATAGGTTGACACTATGTCATCCATTCCGCATCGCTGTCACAAACATTGATGACCAAGGATCGGGCAAAGAGGAAAAAGAGAAGAAGGTAAGGTGTGCGTGGGAGTTTGGAGGTGGCAGCGTAAGATAGGAGGGAGAAGTGGGTGGGGCTCAGAGGAGGGGGGGGGGGGGGGGGGGGGGTTTGTAGGAAGAGGGAAAGAAGACGATGTGGGCAATAATAATACTACCCGTAAACGTGAGCATCTACTTCGCCACGAACATCACAAATCCAGCGGATACCCCACACCTAACGCTAGGAAATTTTCTTTTTTTTTTTTTTTTTTGAAGGCGCGTTTGGATTTGGGATTTGGGACCAAGGAAAACGGTGGAGGGCGGGGAAGGGGGGGGGGGAGGGGAAAGGGGAGGAGGAGAGGGAGGGTCTGGTGGTCTGAAACCCTTTAAATACCCTCCTCCCCTGCCAATCCGCTCTTGTCTTCGTCATAATTGACACCGGATTACCTGTACTCCATGCCCCTCCCCAGGGGAGGGGTGGTTGGTGATAGGTAGGGGGGGGGGGGTCGGAAGAGGGAGGGACATGTTGGGAGTGGGAGGGGGGAAGGAGAGAGAAAGAGAGGCGGGGGAGGGGGAGGACGGGAGGTGATATGGGGATGGGAGGGAGGGGGACAGTATAGGGGGGTGACGGACGCTCATTTTACTGCTGGGGCTCCGCGACAAAGCAATTATTGTCGTCAGGGGGCACTTAGGAGGTAGGGGGGGGGGGGGGGTCTCTGTGTGCGCAGGATCGTAACAGGCTCGCTGAACGCCACTGTTGTATGATGTGACTCGCGCACCCGTACGTGCAGTGTCTCCTCCTCCGGAGGGGGGTTGGGGGGGGGGGGGGGTGTCTGATGTCGGTCGACCTGTGGAGCTTGAGGGCTGGGTGTGGCTATGTGTGTCTTTTGGACCCGGAATGTTCGAGCGGTATGTGATAAGTCAGTCTCCTCCTCGATGGTTCGGCTGCTGTGGACCAGCCCTTCAGCACTGTTTCGTTCAGTGTGAGGAATCATCAGGCTGGCTGCTGCTGGATCCTGTTCGCCCGCAGAGAGAAGTACTGCTGCCACGAAAAGCAGCAAATCAAACGTCACGACATCGGGTAGAATCCTCGTGCCCATGAGGAAATGTCAAGCAGCAAATCAAACGTCACGACATCGGGTTAGAATCCTCGTGCCCATGAGGAAATGTCTCACAAACAAACCTGAAGGAAAATGTTAATTAAAGCAGCAAATCAAACGTCACGACAGCGGGTAGAATCCTCGTGCCCATGAGGAAATGTCTCACAAACAAACTGAAGGAAAATGTTAATTAAAGCAGCAAATCAAACGTCACGACATCGGGTAGAATCTCGTGCCCATGAGGAAATGTCTCACAAACAAACTGAAGGAAATGTTAATTTGAAATGAAAAATCAAACAATGGTAATCAGAATGATGATATTAATAATAATAATATGATGATGATGATATATATAATAGATATGATATAAAAAACAACAAAAACAGCGACAAATCCATCTCTCCTCGCCCTTCTTGAGACTATCTCATGCTAATCCTCAACTTGGTCTTTTCTCTCCCTCATCTCTCTGCTTTTCTCTCTCTGCAGGCTTCCACTCGAACCTTCTCTCTCTCTCTCTCTGTTCGTCCCCTGTTTCTCGTTCTCTCACTACATGTTTCTTTCTTTCCCGATCTGTCCACAAGGGCGATACATTGGTCGTTTTTACCCCCTGACACCGAGTTAGCTCCCTATTTCATTGGATATTAAATCATGACGTCACGCCTACACACCTTTCTCTCTGTGGTGGTCAATCGGTCATTTAATTGATTAGCTAGATTTCACCCCCACCCACACACTACCTTCCCCCCCTTTCCCTACTTAACTGGCGCCGTGTGGCTTAAGTCGTGGGCAGGTCAGTGTAAATTGGCCAGATGATCTGAGTAGGCGTACGACTCGTCTCGCTAGACATCGAGGCGTCGGTCAAAGTGATTAGTCCGCCCTAGCCGGACGACGTCTTGTGAAGCCTCTCCCCTATGCTTAATTGGCCGGATCCGAACCATGGGCCCGTCTATGGGGCGCCCAGAATGTTTGAGTTAGGATTTAAATGTCCAGTTGAAGTGGCCGGCGACGGACCACACTTTGGTTGTGTTGAATTTTGACCGGGGACGTGTGTGTGTGTGTGTGTGTGTGGTGGTGTGTGTGTGTGTGTGTGTGTGTGTGTGTGTGTGTGTGTTTTGTTGTGCTCTGTGTGTGTGTGTGTGTGTGTGTGTGTGTGTGTGGTGTGTGTGTGTGTGTGTGTGTGTGTTGTGTTTGTGCTCTGTGTGTGTGGTGGTGTGTGTGTTGTGTGTGTGTGTGTGTGTGTGTGTGTGTGTGTGTGTGTTGATTTTACTTCATTTTAAAATTTGGGTGCGTTTTCAAAACGAGGTGACTGGCATGTAGAAATTGAAACAGAAACAGAATCAGGGAGCCGCCAAACGAGGAACAAGCAAATCACAAAAACAGACGCAACGCTTTTCGACCTATTAGGCTTTCTCCAGGCAGGGCAAACAGCATTCACAACAATTGCAAACAAAAAAAAAAGTCCCAGTCAACATCAGTATTAACTAAAACAATCATGGATGTGATAAATCTATGGTGAATAAGACATACTGTTAACTGTAGAGATAAAGAACAGGATTATGATTTAAAAAAAAAGAATATTTGGAATCATCTGAGCTCATGAACACCGAAAGCGTCCCCATCCTAACATACACTCTATCGTCACTTCAAGTGAAAAGGTGATATCTCATTTTCATGACGAAAAAAATGCCCCGTTTTCAAAATGTATGGTAGGGAACGGCATCGCGTAAATAATCAACTTCAGTTTTAAATTCAGCACGTTATTCGTTTGTGTAGCCATGCTTTAAAGATTAAAGCGACGGGGACTGGTCACCTTTTGTGATTTACCACGTCACCGATAAAAACCAGTCAGTCTGGATGTTGTATGATCATTGTTCTTCACGTAAATTTAATTCACCGTGAGGAAATTCTCTAATACCGTTTTTCTCCAAACCGTCAAATTTGTATGGCACACCGGTTTCTTGCATTAAAAGATGCAGGCAGTGAGTCGCGGGTTCGGTTCTCCAGCCCAACGAACAAATTCTTTACTGCCTTTGTCTCTACTGTCCAGGTATTGATGTCTAAAAACCGTTCTTCAATTAAACGATCTTTCCTTCTTTCTTTCTTTTTTTTTTTTTTTTTTTTTTTTTAGACCGCAAACGTTTATTTGTCTACGTCGCCATCTGAAAGAGGTGCCCCTTGTCTCTGATTTTTTTTGTTTTGTTTTTAAATCCAATCTGTTTTAGGTCGCGATTCAAAGTCGGTGATGCTCACCGAATCTCACCGACCCTAACTTCACGGAAACCAAAAAAAAAAGAAAAAAAAAAAAAAAAAAAAAAAAAAGAAAAAAAAAGCTCTAGGTATCTTCGTTGGGGGAAAAGAAACTAAGGGACTGTCCATCAAAAACAGCCTGAAGACTTAATGGCAAACTCTTAAAAGTGACAAGTCATTGCTCTATCGCTATTCTGCGTGAACAATTTTTTTTTTTAAGATTCCTCCTGTTTTCAATGAGGGCAGCTTTGGGACACTACAACCAGCGTTAAAAAAAAAAGAAATCGGACAAACTGAGAGAAATGGCGGGAAGAAGCTGTGTGAGACAGGTAGAGAGAGAATCCAGAGAGCTGAGCAGGTGGTGGAAGAAGCTGTGTGAGACAGGTAAAAGAGAGAACCCCAGAGAGCGGGAGCCAGGTGGGGGAAGAAGCGTGTGAGGACAGGAAAGAGAGAGAATCCAGAGAGCTGAGCAGGTGGGGGGCGGATAAATTAGTGCAGGAATGGAATTTGGGGGGGGGGGGGGGGGGGGGGGGGGGGGGGGGAGCTAATTCTTTTTTTTTTTTTTTTTTAAAGATGTCGTGATGAGGGGAGGGAGGGACTGGGGGAGAGGAAAGGGAAGGAGTTAGATTTCAGTACACACACAACACACACACACACACACAACACCACACACCCCACACACACTATTGAAATCGGACGGGGAGGAAGTTTGGAAGCGAGAAGGAGGGAAGAGTCAGGAGTCGGGGGGGGGGGGGGGGGGGAGGGGGGAAAGCTGTAAGTGAGAAGGGGAATGGGGGGGGGGGGGGTGAAGGGATGGTGTGGGGGAGGGGTCGCGGGAGGGAACTGCACAAACGGTCAGATGACATCGCTGTCACAAACGACCCCATGCTGCTGCTTTTTGCGGCGACACACTTGTCCCTAAAAGCTTACGCTTGTGAGGATTACGTTATCATAAGTGTCAACCCAATTTTCTCATTTTACAATTTTCCATATGAAAAGTTACTTTTTCCCTTATTCCGAGCCATACATTACGGAAAACGCAAAAAACATAAACAAATTGCTGTGAATGCAATGTAATATCGGGATCTGGCAGAACGTCTTGAAACAAAAGGGCGTTTAAGACTGTTTATGAATAACAATAACGCTTACCCATCCAACAGAACTCCTCTTCCATTCCGCAGAATGCATCATGGAGACAGTTTGTAGATCAAATCACACACCTATGTGAAACACTGCGATGATGCCAGAATTAAAAACTGTTTATAAACCCATTTTTTTACACACTCTTCCCCTTTACCAACATCATGAGTCCATCAAAGTCACAAACCAATTTGTTCTAGCACTTTCCACTCCTACCAACATCATCAGTCCATTGAAGTCAGGAGTACTTTCTTTACTTACTGTGATCACCCAAAATTTCTAAATCAGTTGTACCCGTACTGAAACTTGTGTACGGCCGTACACACCCGAAATCGTAGGTTTCCCCTACAGCAATACGGGAAAACCGTATAGGTTGACACCTATGGTCATCCATTCCGCATCGCTGTCACAAACATTGATGACAAGGATCGGGCCCAAAAAGGAAAAAAAGAAGAAGGTAAGGGTGTGCGTGGGAGTTTGGAGTGGCAGCGTAAGATAGGAAGGGAAGTGGGTGGGGCTCAGAGGAGGGGGGGGGGGGGGGGGGGGGGTTTGTAGGAAGAGGGAAAGAAGACGATGTGGGCAATAAATAATACAACCCCGTAACGTGAGCATCTACTTCGCCACGAACATCACAAATCCAGCGGATACCCACACCTAACGCTAGGAAAATTTTTTTTTTTTTTTTTTTTTGAAGGCGCGTTTGGATTTGGGATTTGGGACCAAGGAAACGGTGGAGGGCGGGGAAGGGGGGGGGGGAGGGAAAGGGGAGGAGGAGAGGGAGGGGTCTGGTGGTTCTGAAACCCTTTAAATACCTCCTCCCCTGCCCCAAACCGCTCTTGTC
>JAFLJL010000532.1:5000-10000 GCA_018398815.1 Conus ventricosus | reverse complement strand
TGTTGTTGTTAGTCATGGTATGTGTGATGTCAGTCATGTTGTTGGTCGTGATGGTGTTGATGTCAGTGATGTAATTAGTCATGATAGTTGTGATTTCAGTCATGTTGTTAGTTATGATGGTGGTAATGTCATTAGTCATGATTGGGGTGATGTTATTGTTGAAAGCAATGTAGTCGATCATGTCAGTCATGTTATTGGTGACGACAGGAATAGGAATCATAATAGTGATTTTTCTTCTGATGTTAGTGACATTATTGATTATGACCATGATAATGCAAATGATGTGGATGATGACGTTTTCGACCACAAGCAAGAAAGTTTTCAAAATGAACGGTTAACTTTTTTGACTTATAACATTGAGGGACTGGCACGTATTTATGAACCTGATATGCGATCTTTTATTGGAAATTTTGACTTTGCTTTGCTGGTGGAAACTTTTTCTCAGACCTTTTCTTCACAGTGTTTTCCCCAGCATAAAGCCTATGTTACACCAGCTGTCAGACTGACTGACTCTGTCACTGCCCGCCTCTCAGGCGGCGTTGTGCTATTTGTCAGAAAGGAACTAACTGCTTATATTGAATGTATAGAAATGGAATATGATAATGTAGTTATTTTGAAGTTATCTAAACGTTTATTTAATTCACACTCTGACATTGTTTTATTGGGTGCATATCTCCATTGTTTTATTGGGTGCATATCTCCATTGTTTTATTGGGTGCATATCCCCATTGTTTTATTGGGTGCATATCTCCATTGTTTTATTGGGTGCATATCTCCATTGTTTTTATTGGGTGCATATCTCCATTGTTTTATTGGGTGCATATCTCCATTGTTTTATTGGGTGCATATCTCCCTCCGACTGAATCGGCATACTACAAAGATACGGAGACAACTAATGGTGTTGCACTAATTGAACAGTGTATTCTGGATGTTCTTGAACTGCTTGGCGATGTTCAATTTATTTTGTTTGGTGATTTTAATGCTAGGACTGGTACCGAATACCCTCATGATGACATTATCCATGATGACTTTTTTGATAAACTCTTCTGTGACCCATGTTAATTCAAGCCATCCTAGTCGACATTCTATGGATCATGTCGTGAACAGTTTTGGAAGATATCTCATTAATGTCTGTGAACAGTTTAGTTTTTCAATACTAAATGGAACTGTAGTGGGTGATGCACATGGGAATTTTACATATGTGGCCTCATTGGTTGTAGTGTTATTGATTATTTCTTGATGTCGAGCAGCCTTTTGTCCTTGTGTTCGTCGCTGAAAGTTCAGAGCAGAATTGAGTCTAAACATATGCCAGTAGTTTTGGAGTTGTTGACTACCGCTATTGCTGAGATTCCAGAAAGAGTTCAGCCTAAAGGTAAATCTTATTCTAAGTATGTTTGGAATGAAGATTTTAGTCAAGACTTTTATTTGTGTTTGGATTCTGATGAGGTTAAAAAACCACATCAATGAAGCAATTGAACTCGTTGATTATGATATTAACGCCGCTTTGACAAAGTTTAATGAGGGTTTATATATAGCTGGACGGTGTATGAAGAAGACTGTAAGTGTAACAACAGGTAGGGACAAAAAGCAGGTTTGGTACGATCTGGAATGTAGACAAAGTAGCTTTTTTCCAAGGAGAAAGTTGAGATGTTTTTTAATAGGACACACGATGACACGGATAGACTGGCATATTGTGAGAAAAGAAAACAATATAAATACTTGTTAAGAGATAAAGCAGCTGGACACAGGGAGAGGGTGCTGTTGACGCTACAAGAAAAAATGAATGATCCGAAAGTTTTCTGGGCTACTGTGAAGTCTTATGTTTCAAAATCTTCCGCTTCAAAAGAAATTACTAAAGAGGAGTGGTATAATCATTTCAACAATGTATTCAATTCACTGCCTGTTGATGGTAACGATATTGATTCCTTTGACATTGATGGCTATGGTAGTAATGATGATGTTGGTTTCCATGGTGGGGAACAGGTTGATGACGATATTATTGAAGCTTTAGAAGATGATAATATAGATATTCTTGAGCGAGACATAAAAATGATGAAGTTTTGGAAGCTATAACAGCACTAAAAAAAAGGTAAGGCTTCGGGACCAGATGGTATAATTGGTGAATTTTCAAAAACCCGTCAACACAAATAATACAATTTCTTGTTAATACTTCAATTTTCTTTTCACGTCTGGTTCATACCCTGATGTATGGATGGAGTCTTTAATCCAACCATTACATAAAAAGGTGATACTGCTGTCCCAAATATATTATAGAGGTTATTTTTGCTGAATATAAGTAGTAAAATTTATAGTTTTATTTTAAATAAAAGACTCTCAAACTGGATAGAACAAAAAGAATTAATTCATGAAACCAAGCCGGCTTTCGAAAACATTACAGTACTATTGATCAGATCTTTACTTTAACAGCGTTAGTTCAAAAGCAGTTAGTTAAACGCAAGAAATTGTATGTTGCTTTCATTGATTTTAAGAAGGCGTTCGATTCGATGATACGGGAAAGGCTTTGGATTGTTTTGAAGAAAAATAAGGTAAGGGGTAAAATGTTCAATGCAATAAAGAGCATGTATAATGTTGTAAAAGCTAGGGTTAGAGTAGGATGCGATGTTTCAGAAACATTTATGTGCCCTCGTGGCCTTAACAAGGAGAAATATGTAGTCCTGTTTTATTTTCTCTTGTTATTAATCATTTAGCTGAAGAAATTACACGAACAGGAAAGCATGGTGTTCAACTTAACCCCGATTTCATAGAAATTTTCATCCTCCCCTTTGCAGACGACGTTGTGCTAGTTTCAGATACCATAAACGGATTACAAACTCAACTAAATATCTTGTGGAATGTGTCCAAGCGATTAGGACTAATTGTGAACCTTGAGAAATCTAATATCGTTATATTTAGAAATGGTGGTTATGTTTCTATTCGTGAAAGGTGGAAATATGGAAATGAAACACTTTCGATAGTAAATATGTATAAATATTTAGGTATATTCCTTTCTACCCGTCTGTCATATACACATTCTCTTTTGGATTTGTCCAGTCGTGCAAAAAAAGGGGCAATTGCAATATTTCGTATTTTATGGTCAATTGGTAATTCGTCTCCTGTAGTATTTTTCAAACTGTTTGATGGCCAAATACAGCCCATGCTGACGTATGGGGCTGAGATATGGGGTATAAGAACAAATCTTCAGCCAGTTGAATCTGTTCATCTTTTTTCTTTAAAAAGGTTTCTCAATATAAAAATACATTCTTCAAATATACTAGCTTATGGTGAGACTGGACGATATCCACTTTTTGTAATGTTTATGTTAAATGCCTGAAATATTGGTTACGCATTCTGAGAATGCCACTGAATAGGTTACCACTTAGAGCATATAACATGTTACTAACTCTGCAGATCAAGATGAAGAAACCTGGGTGTCCTCCATGCGGAATCTTTTATATCGTTATGGTTTTGGACACGTTTTGGAAGCCAAGGTGTCGGAAACTGTAATTTGTTCATATCAACCTTTAAAAATAGACTAATAGAGTGTTATAAGCAGGAATGGCATTTTGACATAACAACAAGAGATAGTTCTCTTTTTATTGTTCATTCAATTCGGCGTTATCTATTAGTTTTCATCTAACTACAGTAAAACATGTTCCTGTGCGAAATGCTTTTGACTAGATTAAGACTTGGTGTCTCATCATTGAGACCTCATCGTTTACGACATTGTCAAAATGTTTCAGGAGAAAATTTGAACTGCCCATTTTGTTTTGTTAGAGAAACGGAAATACACTTCATTTAGTATGTCCGAAATATAAGGAACTAAGGGAACAGTATATTCCCGCCAAGTTCTATAAATACCCATCATGTTTTAGATTATCAATGCTTTTGGCAAACAGAATAGTATCGTAATAAATAATCTAGCAACATTTATATTCAAATCATTGCAATTGAGACGGCTTTTCCTGATTTAAAAGAATTGCAAACCAGTTTCAAATCATCTGGTATTCCAGCATGTACTTTTGCTTTCCCATTGGTGAACATGTTCTGATAGTATGTCTAATGTTCGACATGTTACACTATAATTGTTGTCATATTGTACTTTGAACTCAACTCCCATGATATGGGCTGTAGGCCTAATCATTAAATTTGTATTCGTATTCTCTCTCTCTCTCTCTCTCTCTCTCTCTCTCTCTCTCTCTCTCTCTCTCTCTCTCTCTCTTCTCATATGATAATCCATTATATAATCTGTTGCGAACTTTATTACAGATGCGTAGAGCGTCAGCCAGAGAGCTTTGTCTATTGACAGGGAACACAGCGTTCGTTTCACCGTCTCCTCAGATAGTCCAGATGTTTCGGACAGCATGAATAATATACTTGACATAAAATCTGTCACTGAAGTTTTAGTTGCTCTGGCCATTTTGTTTTTGTTTTTGCTTTGTTTTGTTTTGTTTTGCTTTGTTTTGTTTTTATTTATTTGTTTTTGGTGGGTTTTTTTGCTTTTTTTTGGGGGGGGGGGGGGCAGGGGGGGGGGGGGGGGGGGGCTTGTTTGGTTTTTTAATTATTACGAGAGCAATATTTGACTGTGAATGCTTTTTTTCTGTTTTGGCTTTTTTTTTTTTTTTGATTTTTTTTTTTTTTTTTTTTTTTGGCTGTCCATCTTCTGTGCCGCCTCAGTGGCAGTGCACCCACGTCGCTCATTCCGACACCCCGTCCACAGCCACAGCCCGGTCAGTCCCGCCGCAGCCCCGGCACCGGCAATCCACAGGGAGCAGTCAATGTCAAGTCTTCGAGAGGCAACCCACCGGAGGAGACACTGCACTGCTGCTGAGTCACTTCGGTGGTGTTCAGTGGCACCTGTTCTGATCTAACATACGCAGGACACCACCTACTACGCCCTCTACTGACGACAATAATTGCTTAGTCGCAGTGCCGACGTGAGTGAGCTCTCCTTCCGGAGGGGGCCACCACATCCGTCCAACAACAGCCCCCGTGCGGACTCG
>JAFLJL010000532.1:0-2500 GCA_018398815.1 Conus ventricosus | reverse complement strand
TGCACTTCGCCCTCTCCACGGATAAAGGGCTCCTGTCGGCCTCTCCCACAGGTCTTCTCTGGCTGCAAACACCCCACCGTTGTCTGGCAGCTCCCCGTCTAGGCTCCAACAGGCTGACACGTCTTGCTGTCGACCGTCCCCACACGGGAGACAATTCTTCTCGTCGTCCACTCCGAGGCTACAGCAACCTCCACTGTCTTACGTCCCCACCCAGGGGACAACGAGGCGACAGCAAACCTCTGCTTCACGCTGTATTTTCTTGAGCCCTCAGCAAGACGGGCGAGTTCACTTTCCCTTAAGTGAGTCACACACTTCCTGGTTTTCCAAGCACCTTATATTCATTCTCAAACAAGAGAGAACCCGAGTTTAACTGGCTCAACCAATGGAATCACTGGCACACACACATCACACGATTTGTACCAATAAATTCCCAAGTTATTTTTATTCCACCAATGGAATCACTAGTCACCTACACATACACACACACAACAGCTGCTAGCGCTAACCAAGACTTGGGTACCAAGTGGTTAATGCATAACCTCCCATTCAAACTCATGTTCGATTCCCTGAAGCTACCCATTGTACTAACAGCTGGACTCCTCTACCAGCCAGGACTGATGCTTCGAGTAGTTACTACCTCCATAGACAACAAGGCGCAAACCACTCAATAGGCCGCAGCCTTCCATTCATTCCTCAGAACAAGGACGACTGAATGGTCGCTGTACTCTCCCTGCAGGCTGACGGTCATACCTGTGACGGTCCCCCTGACACGATCCCCTTTCCCCTTCACCCCCCCGGGAGAACCGTGAATAGCCACCCAGTGGTCGATGGAACTCCCTACCCAGGCCCGGCAGGGTCGGCAATCCTTGTACTACCCCCTCGGAATGGAACATTTCCCAGTAACTCTCCCCTTCAGTTACGACTCGGGGTACCCCCCTTGGTGATCCCTGATTCGACACTGGAACAACCCAAGGGAAACTTGCTTCAAAAACGGGGGAAAAACACCCTTAATTTCCCTAATGTCGGAACATTGGGCCCGACAGACCCCCCCGTACCTAAAAATGTTTTTCCCAATAAAACATTTCCTCCAGGACGAATTTTCTCAAATTGGAAAAAAAATTTCACTTGCTAGGTCGATATAGAGTATACCCTATGCGTCAAGACATCACTTCATAAAACTCTCCAACATGGAAAGGGCCCTTTTAAAACCAAAATAGATAAATAAATAATCCAAACATCACTTTTGGTCAGTTTAACACTGTGCAAAAACTTTTTAACTCAAACTGGTCAATATAATCAAAAAAACTCTGTCATTTTTGTTCTGTTCTTTGTTTTAACCCGTTTCTTTTTTAATAGCGTTTTGTATTTTTACTTCTATTTAGATTTTTTTTGCTGATGTTGTTTTTGCATTTTCTATAATTTCCTTCTTTGGGGCCGGATGTAAAAAGCCATTTTGTGTTTTGCTTTTTCCCTCTTAAAAAAAAGTTTCATTCGTTCGTTCTTTCGTTTTTCTCTCTCTTCTCTCTCTCTCTCTCTCTCTCTCTTCTCTCTTCTCTCTCTCCCTCTTCCCCTAACTAAAATTGATACCAAAACAAAAAGTAAAGGGCGCCAAAATGCCCATCTTGTCAAGCTGAGCGCCGGGCCCCAAGGTCTTGTGAGGGTCTCCGACCCCCCCCCCCCCCCCCCCCCCCCCCCCCCCCCCCCTCGTTTAAAAAAATATGATTTTATATCGGGGTGAGGGGGTTAAGACAAAAGTTTTTGCTTTCACACCAAAATGCGTTTCCCCCATAGGCACACGCCCTGTCATACATCGGGCCCGACAAAGGTGGGGGGGAAAACCCAATAAAATTTCACAGAATATGATCAATTTTATTCAATTACCCCGAGCCCCAACCCCGTCACACACAACACAAATTGATCATACAAAATGTAAACAGATAAGACAATTTCAAAAATCGCATCCCTGTTCTTCGTTTTTTTACTTAGCCAGGAAAGACAATATTCCACTATTCTTTTTGCACATTATAACCTTAAGAGCAAATAAGCCCTAACTTTCCAGATTCTTGGTTGACGGCAGTTTTTTCTCTCCCAGGCGACCACGAGCTGAAAAACTGCCACAGTTGTGTCCTCCCGAATTGGCCCCAAATCCCGTTGGGGGGCCTGGCAAGTAGCTTGAGTTGCACCTACATGGTCTCCCGGGGCCCCTGCCTTCGCCCCCCCCAGGTAAAGGGCTCCTGTCGGCCTTCCACAGGTCTTTTGGCGAAACACCCCCCCGTTGTTGGGCTCCCTTTGGGCCCAAAAGGGTGCAGTCTGCTGTCGACGTCCCCCCCCGCCCACCCCGGGACGAACCCCACTTTTAGTCCCCCCCCCCGGGCACGCAAAACCCCTTTTTTACTTTGGTCCAAACGGGTTTCCCCTTTTTCCCCCCTTTTGGGAAACCAAAAAAGAGGCCCGGAAAAGGCCCCCAAAACCTGGCCACCCTGATTTTCCTAAACCCTTT